>JAQISU010000155.1:1135000-1305000 GCA_029339505.1 Unio delphinus | reverse complement strand
ACCCCGCTAATACATGGTTGCGCATTTCATTTTGGGCAGGCCCTTTGGAGAAAGGTTCAGGAATTGGGATTACAGGTAAACACAGTCATGTCCACTCCTTTGAGCTGCGTTGTTAATATTTAAAACAATTTTTGAATTGCTGAAAATAACTTATATCTAACATTTTGGGGAAATTCAATATCTGGAGAAGTCAAAAGCTTAATTGATTAAGAAAATGTATAATTCTGTTCATCCCAAACTTTTACCGTTTTCTTCACAAATAATTGTATTTTCGTTTCCAATTTTAGCGGGTCTATCAAGAACACGACAGTATGTACAAACTGCTGCGAAGGTTTTCGCGCTCCCGATGTTACCAGCAGACGACATACCACTGTCATTTGCAGAATTACAACGAAGAGTTGATCCAGAGGCAGTAAATGTGCAGTCATTCCTAAGATATGTGGAAGACACCTGGATTCACAATAACATATGGACTGTTGACTCTGGTCAGTTTATGGCAGAAGCATCCTAACCAATAATGATGTGGAAGGATGGCATAATCGTATGAACAGGAGAGCACGAAAGGGAAATTTGCCTTTTTATCTCCTCATAACTTTGCTTTATAAGGAAGCAAGAGAAACTGGATCGGTAGTTCGTCTATTGCAAGAGGGGAAGATACGACGACATCAGAAGAAACAAACAACAAAAGTTCAGGGTCGCCTTATAAAGTTGTGGGAGAAGTATGGAAACCACCAAATCAGCACCAACACCTTGCTTAAATGCTGTGCCAGATTGTATGGCCCGTGTTAGAAATGCCTTTGTCGTTGTTGTCCATTAATTAAAAGATATATATATATATATATATATATATATATATATATATATATATATATATATATATATATATATATATATTCTGTAGAGATAATATGTATATTTATTTTCCTACCTTAAATATTTTTCAGCATGTTTTTTTTCTTCCAAATTTCATGGTGTTTGTTTGTCATCTTCATATTATGTTATATGCATTGTCTAATGTTGTAGAGCGCTTAGAGCTTCTAAAGGTTAGGCACTCTATAAAGTCCTCATTATTATTATTATTATTATTATTTGTATTTCAATTTCTTATTTTAGTAGCAGATGTTTTACTTAAATGCATTTTTTTAAAAATCATAGATAGTTACTGTTTAGAAGTATACTTTTGCACATCACAATTTGACACTTCTAACCTGTATTGAAGTGTAATTTTGACTAGTTATGTGTGTTGATTTAAAAATACAAATACATACCTCATATTTCAAAAAAATAAATCTCAGAAACCATTTTTATATCTCGTTATTGTTAATTAAAATTAACATTCCTCTCCTCCCCCCTCCCCCCCCCCCCCCCCCCCCGTGTTTCTCCTTGTTCGCGATATGTCGGGCTATTATGTGCACAGCTTTGGAAAGATGTAATGAAGAACCTTCGGGATATAGAAATGAAGTACATTAATTTGGACTGTTTCTGGCAGCAGTTCAGTCGTGTAATTAGATCAGATTTTTAGCTAGTTTTAAAAAATCCAAAGTAACAATGCCAATAAATGGCAAGAGATGAAAAGCAAATTAAACCGATCTTGAAAAAAATTACGCTCGCTGATTGGGTAAACGAACAGCATGATTGATAAGTGGCGATATGTCAATTTCCTACAAACAGTAAAAAAAATGGTTTTCATCAGCTTGTGTAACAGCGAAAATAAAACTTGTGTAACAGCGAAAATAAAAGTACTGCCATATAGAAATTGATCACTGTAAACAATAGATTAATTTCTGATCAATCTTATTAGATAAATGAAGAAAAAAGGGAAAATATTGTCTGATATAACGGCATGCTGAATGTAATTGAATCTAAGAATTTAAATCTTAACGGTAGGCCGCTAAAGTAAAATGAAGACAATAGTGTAATGGTAGTGAATTTTTATAAATGTCCGATATTTCCATTGATGTGGGCCGAAACGTCCATTAACCATGTGGGGCGAAATGTCCATTGAAGTGGGGCGAAATGTCCTGGGCCGAAACGTCCATAATTCAAGTGAGACTAGCAAAGATGTCAGAGTCAACCAAAGTCTAGTTGGAGGAGAAGGTGTATAGAATGTGGGTGAGAAGGAAAAGGAGTCGAGGAGGTGAAAGTGGATAAGGAGAAGAAGGTTTGTTGAGAAAGATAAGGAATAGGAGAGAAGAATGCACAGATGCGTAGAATACAAAGACAGTTGAAAAAATATCACACTACTAATCAAGTGATGCAATAGGGTAGAGTGTAAGGAGAGTACTTGGGAAATTTGAATCATTTCATTATTGAAATATTATTAAATTATTAGTTGAATTTCACTTTTTTTTTGCATATTCAATAATTTAACCATTGTAATTGCTGACTGGGAGCTCGGAGCTTTATCTTTACTAATTAAACTTCCAACCAAAATCGAGATCATGAGTGGGACTTCAATATAAATAAAATATTGGGAGCACCCTAACCCAACCAAAACAATCCTCACAATGGACGACCCTGAGTTTGGCCTTGTACAGGATCAGGAGAATGGGTGAAAATAGATGGTATCAACATAGTGACCAATACATACAAAAGAGATTGCTTCATGTTTTTCATTATTTTTCTTAAAAGCAGTTAAATAATTCAGAGACGTATTAACTGAGCTATCTGTATCAGTAGGTAAAACATTTGTTCATTATGGTGGTGATGGAGCTGTTATTTAACTTTTTGAGAAAAACAACACAACATTCTAATTCTTGGGACCGAAACATACTTAACAATCTTAATGTTTCGGAAGTTTTACTTGCTCTTAGTTCCTTGTATGGATAAGACTAAAAAATTTACATTTATAATGTTTAAAGTTGACATGTTTACTGAAAAATATTTTCCTTGCAGTGCAATTTTATAAACAGCTAAGACATAAATCATGATATTATTAAAATAATGAACATACATACATGCCAACCATTACGCTTTTGGCGTAATCATTACGCTTTTTCCCACTAAATTCCGCGTTACGCGTTAACGTTTATAGATTACGCTTTTTCGATATATCCATCTTGCAAAAAAAAGAAATTTTTTTTTTTTTTCGTTTTTATTAGCATTACTTTATTTTTTACATACTGTTTTATTTTTAAATAAAAAATACCCTGCTTCTACATAACTACGATATACGAGTATACTTGTCCGTGGACTTTCCTAATATTCATGTTCTATTTATAGCAACTATCATGTTACTAAGATACTTTCAAACTTTCGACCTCATATTCTATTTATAGCGGCTTAGTGAGGAGAGAACAGACTGGTTTCTATTTTGTTTAAATCATTATGCACATACTCTTTGTTCTAATTTTGTATAGTGCAGAACCAGTCTAAAAGTTTTTTTGCGCTAAAAAGTATTAAAAAATTCTCAATGCGTTTATGAGTGCAAAAAATATCTCTTAAATAATTTCACAGATGGGTTAGAAAAAGTCAATAATAAACAAAGCAAAATGTAATCAATCCTCCAAACACGACGAGGGCATCATCACGTGACGTCTAATCGTTGGCGCTAAATGGCTTCAGATGTTAAGATGGATTCTAGTCTTTGTGTATGTTAGAGCACATTTTTTTCCCCAAGAATTTCGCAGATGGATCAGAAAAAAGCAAAACAACGAGTCCTCCAAAGATTCAAAGATGAATATATGAATGGCATAATACAGCGTTCCATTCTAGGACAGCATCATGCTCATTGCAGGCTGTGCGGAAACGATTTTAGCATTGGTCATGGTGGTAAATTTGATGTGGAAAAACACATGAAAACAAGGAAACACATCGAATTAGCTCGCCTTACGAACTCTAATACTAAGGTAACTTCTTATTTACAGCAGAGCTCAAGTGCAGACTTGAATACTATAAATGCTGAGGTGTTATTTACCGAGTTTTTAATAGAACATGGACTACCCTTAGCGGTAGCAGACCACGTTGGTCCCTTGTTCAAGCGGATGTTTCCTGATTTCAAAAATTGCGGAAAAATATGCTTGTGCAAGAACAAAATCATCTCACATTGTTCGGTGCCTAGCAGAAGATTCTTCACTTAAAATTGCAGAAGCAATGAAAATTGGGCCGTTTAGTATTGCCACAGACGGGAGTTGTGATTATGATGATAAAAAGTTGTACCCAGTATGTATTAGATACTTTGACAGTGAAAAAGGCAAAGTCATGAGTGTTCTTCTTTCTTTACCAGAATTAACAGTAGATTCCACTGGACAAAACATTTTTGATTTGCTTGACAATGTTTTGAAGAAACATGACATAAGTTGGCAGAACTGTATGGGGTTTGCAGCTGATAATGCATCAGTGATGACTGGAATTCATAAAGGAGTTGCATCCTATATTTTGAAAATGTCTCCATCAGTGTTCATAACAGGTTGCCCCTGTCATTTAATGCACCTTGCTGCTGATAAATTAGAAGTAGATATTGGCCATTTATTAATAGATATCTATGATTACATGCTCCATAAATTCCCATATGGAGATGAACTGCTTTTAAATGCTTCAGTTGCTTATGTAAATGAGAGACAGTCAAAAAGCTTCAAAAGTGTTAGATTCTTTGTCAAGAGATATCCCTTTCTATTGCCACCCTTGTCTAACTTGGATCATCTGGAAGAAGAATTCCTGAAGTATCAAGTTGGGATTCTACCTGACAATATACTTAATGCAGATAGAGTTGATGTGCAATGGCACCTTATTTCCCAGCTAAAAGACTCTATCACTGGAAGAAATAAATTTCCTCTTCTTTGTCAGGTTATGAAAGGAATATTGGTTCTTTACCATTCTAATGCTGACTGTGAGAGATTGTTCAGTGTTGTTAACAAAAATAAAACTGAATTCAGGTCCAGGCTAAGTAACCCGGTACTGGGTGCTCTACTGGTATGCAAAACATTCATGGCCTCAGCTGGTACAAAATGTTTTGAAATGCAACATGACAATCTGTTGCTTTCTAAAGCTAAAAGTGCTACATATGAACACTTGAACCATTAATGAATGATAAAAGATGAGAAAAGCAAATAAATCATTGTTAATTGTAATGGTAGTATGTTATATGTGGATTACTCTTTTTCTGCTTGGATTCCTCTTTTTAACCACTTGGATTACACTTTTTCCTCGTCAGGGGTTGGCATGTATGAACATATGCTTTTCATTTCTTTTCTATCCTTTTGAAAGTGAGGGACTCCTGAGCTCAAATAATGTGCTTTGAAAGTAATTTGAGCCTGATATGAAAAAGCAGTTTCTAATGTTTAATTGTTTTAATGATACAACGGTTGTGGTGATGTCGGTGGGGGTAATAACAGTCTAACTAATTAGGAGATTCAAGTTTAATCAATGAATGTTTCAACATCTTTATACTACAGTGTGGGATCCTACTAAGCTTATGCAGTTGATACATCAAATTGTTTAATACCATTTTTCATCACATGATAGGCTATACATGACAGCCATTGTATTTGGTGTAGGAAGAACCTGGGAAATCCCAGTAGAAAACCCACGAGAAATTACTGGAAAGATTTCTCATATACCCAGTGGCCAAGCCAAGACTTGAACCTATGTGGACAGAGAATGTGTTTGAGTGATATGTAAAGGTGAGCACCTTAGACCACTCAGCCACCCTGGGGCCTTGGCACATCAAATAAAATTTTAAACTAAAACTGAAATCGATCACTGTGACATGCACACATCCAGACACGGAAATTTCGTATCAGACTCCAATTCACTAACAACTGACCTCAGTGAACTTTAATGACGGTTGGGGTTTTCAAAATGAAAGTAAATAGTAAGATAAGCTACAGGACAAATACTAACAGTGGAAATTTCAGTTCATAACAGAAAGTATTTCAACTACTTGACTGCTTGAAAGTACATACCACAAAACAAAATCTTGTGAAAGCAGTCTGTCTGTCAATCTCTTGTTCACCTAATATTTTACCATGCAGATTGAGACCTGCAAAAGAAAACAAAGCACTTGTAATAACCTTTTTAAATGAGAATGTCAGAGGGAAATGACTGCTTTAATGCCATTAATGTGAAAATGTTTATCTTAATGTTAAAATCCATAAAGGACAAGTCATGTGTCTACCATCAGTTGCTGATGGCAGAGTAACTCAGACTTAGGTAAAAGCAATTGGTATAACTAAAGTAAAGAATGATCTGCTCTTCTGAAAAGTTAACTAAGTCTTCCATCATCAAAAGAAATGCTGATATACTGTCTCGTGGAAATCCATTTTTGGATACAAAGAAAAACTGGTATACTCTTGTCCATTGAAAAGAAACAAAGCATTAGGAAATTGTATGCATGGACTATTGGACCATGAACAAGCACTGCACATGTGTGTCGCATAAACCCAACAGTCTTATCGACCCCATAGGATACATTTGGCTCAACCAATCTATCCAATACTTTCTCAATTTATTTTGCAGCTATTCCTCCTTTGATAACTGACTTTAGAATTTAAGATAGATGCCTAACAATGATACATTTTTTTAAATGGCTAAGGTGGGATATATATCTATGATGTCAAGTTTACCCTGGGGTCATGAAGGTAGAAAGAAATGTGCTAAAATCTGTTATTCTTCTGCCCTGAAATATGGCAAAAAAATGTCTGAAGGTCAATCACTCCGATGACCTAGTGTCTAGAGCACCCACCTCGGATGCAGGAGGTCATGGGTTTGAACCCCAGCCAATTCATACCAAAGACTCATAAAAATGTTACCAGCAGCTGCCTTGCTTGGCACTCAGCATTAATCTGTTCGTGTTGGGACTGATCAGCCTGGTGTCAGGATAATGTGATTAGGCAAGACATGATGCTACATGTACGTGGCATGATGCCCCAGTGTTAGACATCACTATAAACTGCCAAACCTCAGACTTCGTAGCAATATAACTGACTTTTTTTATAAAAAAACTACATTAAAAATCCAAAGTACACACACCCAAAAGTCATTTTTGGCACAAAGTGATGTACAACATGCAAATGAAAGCCATTTCCATCTTTGGTAATTTTGTGTTATGCACAGCTTAATACTATTCAAAATTGTTGCTATCCCAGCCGTATTTTAAAAATCCTAATTGCCTTGAAACCTTGTGTCTGCTACTAAGGGTGGCAAGCTGCAATTCCTAGCTGACTACTGGCATTTCACTGGCTCCAATTTTCAGGAACATTAGAAGGCCAATATACCTAATTTGCCAATATATGCATATCTTTATATATTAAACACGATCTGAGTTAAAGCTGAAAAGTAATATCATAACCGTAAGTTAAGAAAACAGAAATGGCTGATTTATGAAGCTATCCCCTGCCACTAAGTGTTCCATTTGATGGACTAGAGTTGTACTAAACAATGTTTATCAAAGAGAGGTGTCAACTCGCTTGTGCATCTAATTATTCTTTTAATAAAACTTACCACAACCAGCAATCCGGCCAAATAGATCTTGCATATGTACCTCATTACAGAATATCCTTGTCTCAAACTGACTACACCTTAACTGCATTGTGGACACTTTGTACTGTAAACAGAGCAACACATTACCCAATCAACACATCTGGTCATAAAAGGGTAACACCATCAACTGGAGTAACCTCAGATACCAGCAAGAAACATGCAAAGGTCAAATGTCAAACAAGCCCAGATGTAATCAGCATTACCTGGAAACAGGCGACATTGCTAAACATCTAGACCTAAAACAACACCAAAATGGCAACAACAGCCTATTCCAAGTAATACTAAATGTATAGAACCTGGAATGCTGTCTTGTAGCCAGCATCAGCTGTCATCCCATGCAATGGACACTATAATAAACAAAATGGCAGAATGACTGGTTAATGAAACCACACCTCTGAACAGAGATGACCCTCTAAATATCAGACATAGAATAATAAAGTCTGAAATAAAACAGGAGTTCCACCTATGCTGTCAGTATGGACCAGACTATTCACCAAAATTATGGTTACATCTTAATTCAATCAAATCTCTTCTACAGACTAGTCAACAGAGGAAGTTTTTCTGCATGGATAATGAAACCTTAGTACGCCCTAAAGAAATATTACAACGATGGAGATGCTATATTAAGCACCTAGAAACTGTGCATAGTAATGAGCTATACAAGTCCAACCTTGAATTAGGAAATTAATCAATCTTGCTTAAAATGCAAGTTGTACTTAATATTCAGAACCATTCCTTCAACTGGAAAAACTGTCAAAATAAAGTATGTTATCAAGAAGCTGTCAAACAACTATGCTACAAACAGGAGCACTTTAAGTATGGTGGCCAGTTCATGGTTATATACTTCACCAGACTTCTGATCACAATTCAAAGTACAAGTATACCCAGAGTGTTAAAAGTAGGGATCATTATGTAAGTGTCAACAAATGGGAAAGACCTAATAACTACAGGGGCATTACGACAAAAAGAGTGCTTCAATCCTATAACAGAAGTAAGCTGGTTCCTTCCTAATATAAAGTCCAAAAGGGTTTACACAAAACACCTCACCTAACCATGCTGTACTATCATTCACACAAAACACCTCACCTAACCATGCTGTACTATCATTATCTTAAGCTATTAGTGAGGCAATAGATACAAATCAAATAAACACCCTAATCACCCTTGATGCTGTCTAACATAAGTGATGATTCCATTAAACATTTTTGAGGCTATAATCTTCGGGAATTTATTTTTCTTGCCTAATCTGAAACAAGTTACCGGTACTGTGGGTTACTCCAGGTAAATTTTTCATTTTATCCAAGAATTTATCATACATGTATTAACATATAAATAATGTTCTTCTTCTAAGGAAAATGTTACCAGTTTTCCAATGTAACTTATTTTTGAGCATGTCATTTTATGCAAAAAAACTTTTTAAAAAATGACATAACAATGATAACAATACATTTTATTAATATTTCATCATTATCTTCTCTTAAAAATCTGACATGAAAATATGCAAAATCATTAAAGTAACTTGTCTGAACTTCCTAACTACCTCTTCGACCTATTTTTTCAACTCTGGTAACCCTTATTAACATAGCAAAATCATCCCAGTGTAGTAACAACTTTTACAAATGGACAGGTGGATGTACAGGATGATTTAATCTTATGATCTATGAATGAACAATGTACATATTCCCACAGGAGCCTTTTACAAATGAAATTGGTCCCCTGAGTGGCCTAAGGCGCCAATTGTTACAGATAACTGCCATCTTATCAATGTCTGGGTGGTTTCAGGATGTGCAACAAGTTATAAGTCATGTAAAGTTTTGCAAACAAAATGGTCTTTGCATTTTATTTGTTTGACTTGTTTATTTTTTTTGTATTTGCCTTTGAAAAAGACTCATTAAGAGTCAAAAGTGTTCAGGTTAGTTAGATACTAGTTTTGCACTGTTCAGTCAGTTTATTGCATTTATCTTAATCAATCCCCGACATGATGCTTTGCTAAATCAAGTGCACTTAAAACTTAAAAGGTCTGTTATTCGCCATATGATTTGTATTCATTATATATATATCTATATATATATATATATATAGATATATAGATATATATATATATATATATATATATATATAACACATACATACATACTGTATATTAATTAACCACATTAAACTTAATCTTGAATGCTTGAATAATTATTCAGAGGAACTACCGATCAACAACAAATTAGCAACAACATGGCGCTTGATTGCCCAGGGGCCCCGAGTAGCCGAGTGGTCTAAAGCGCTGTCCGTTACGGATCACTGCCATCTCACCTCTGTCTGCATGGGTTCGAGTCTACGATTCGGCTAATGTAGTTATGTGAGAAAGCTTGCCGGTAGCTTCTCGTGGGTCGGTGGTTCTTTCAGGGGATTGTCCGGGTTCTTCCTCCACCATTATGATGGCCGCCATGTATAGCCTATATTGTGCTTAAAAATGGCGTTAAACCATAAACATTAACAACTTGATTGCCCTGCCAGTACAGTAATGATTTTATGAGTACTTTCTAATTGAGAAAAATGACATTTCTTCTTTACCATACGTCTTAACGGGAGGGAGCAATTCTGAGTAAATTCATGTGTACAAAACTCACCATATGTAAATTTCACAAAATAATTTATTTTGACTGCTCTACTAATCTTTTATCAATATGGAAAAGTTAAAAACGTTTTCACAAATGCGCAAACGTAACAACAACCGGAGTATTTTACGCAATCAGGGTAAATAGTGTAACAGTACAATGTAAGTTTTAAAAAAATAGTTTATTTGTTTGTTCTATCCAAACAAGATACATATCAGGGTGAAAGTCTTAAATTGTAGGACTATTAAAACACTAAC
This sequence comes from Unio delphinus, assembly GCA_029339505.1. NCBI lineage: Eukaryota > Metazoa > Mollusca > Bivalvia > Unionida > Unionidae > Unio > Unio delphinus. Next base: position 1,294,655 of record JAQISU010000155.1, on the reverse strand, counting down.
TCAAGGTAAGGACTACCCCGTTGTTACATACATATCCAACTGAAGGCACACGACATTAACTCAAAATCAACCAGAAGAACTACCCACTACCAAATTAAAGGAATACTATATATATATATATATATATATATATATATATATATATATATATATATATATATATATATATATATATATATATTATCTAACTTGCTAGAGCACTTTCGACTCTTTTTCAAAAGCAAATATAAAATATAGACAATACAAACAAATAAAACCAAAAACATGTTATGTTTGCAAAAACTTTACATGGCTGTTTCTACAGTAATTAAACGTTTGAATTTATTTTGTTTCAACTAGTTTATTTCAACTTGTTGCGGAAAGGGGAAAATATTTTTAATGACCTAGAAATCGATAAGCCATTACATGTTATTTTATATAAATTTATGTAAGTGCAAATTATATCCATGATATTTCCTTGTTATAGTAGTAAGTATAGGCTATTTAACAAATTTACAGATTTATTTAAAAGAAAATTTTATTCGTGCATGGTTGTCTTTTTTTCTAGTCTACTTGGTTTAAACCGCTTGGTTTTAATGTTCTAAGATGGAGTATTCAGTAAGATTCCTTTTCGTTCCTGGTTTCGGAACTCTGAAGTAATAAAATCGCAGTCATTTTTATCAGTCGTATTTCACAGCTGTTGCTCATACTTTTTTGGGGGGGGGGGGCATTAGACCCCCATCAATTAAAAAGTTTTTATGTATGTGTGTTTGTCCCAATATGCATTTTTGTGTTGTTTTTTATTTTATTCTTTATTCCATTTAGTTTTCCCCATCGGGGTTATATATATATTTGATAAGGGGTATTTATTTATCCCTAGTGTATTATATGTAGATCTTTACTAGTTGGGAATTGATTTACCCATACTAGTATTCTACGTTTCTTTTAGTTTGACCATGGCTAGTGGTCTCCTATTATCCTTGTTTATGCTATTTGTGTTAGTGCTACTTGTGTGGTGCTATAAAAAGTATATACTTTGTATAAGTGTAAAGGATGGCCATTTCTCAATTCTATTCCAAAGTCCACCAGTTGGCTAAATTGTATTTTTTATTGTCTTACTTAAAATTGAGACAATATTTCTCGTTTATTTTATTTTAATTTTATTTAAGTTGATATATAATTTCGTATAAATTGAAGTGTGTTATTTACAGTTTTTTTTTTTAATGTACTTCAATTTATCTAATATTATTTAATTTTCATTAGGTCCGTCTTCCTTGAGCCAGAAACTGCACGAATTTATTTTGTTGTACAGTTTACTGTCTCAATTTGGTCCGGCCTTTTATTATTTATTTCAGTTAACATAATAAAGTTTCAAAATTGTTTATTTTTCCCTTTAATGGGAACCATGTTTATTACGGGAGATAAACTTGGCAGAAAAAGTATGGATATAGCATCTCAGAGAAAAAGAAGTGCTTTAGAAATAGACTTTTTGTACAGTTATTGATGGGTGATATATCCATACTCTGCCACAGGCCTGCTCACTTCGCGTGGCGCCGTGTGATTTAACCCTATGGCGTCCTCATGTGTACTTTCCCCTTAGTTATTTGTTAAAATAAATGATTATAATGAATCGTCACAAAATAAGGTGAAAAAGAAAAATTTAATATATATATATTTAAAATAATAAATATTATAATAAAATGTTAAAAAAATTATTCTCTCTCTCACTTCTGGTCGCTAGATTATGTATAAAACATGTTCCAGCTTGATATTTATATGTGTAAAGTGTCATTCGGTCATGTAAAATTTAAAGAGTTAATGCGTTCAAGTAGTTTATGTTGTTTAAGAATATCATGTATGTGAAAGCTGGTAAGGGCAGATGTTAACTTCTGATATTTAGATTATGTATATAAAATGTTTCAACTTGATATTTATATGTGTAAAAATAGTAACAGTGCATAAAGTAACTAATTCTGGTCCTTGTGAGTTTTACTCGCCTCAATTCTGTAATACCCTAGTGAGTTGTTTACTCGCCTATTGACTTCCTAGCACAGCGGTTCTCAACCTTTCTAGTGCCGCGACCCTTTTAATGCAATTCCAAATGTTGTGGCGACCCAACCGTAAAATTATTTTCGTTCATAACTGTAAAAATGTATATTTCCGATGGTCGTAAGCGACCCCTGGCAAATCGTTGTTCGACCCTTGACGGGGTCGCGACCCACAGGTTGAGAACCGCTGTCCTAGCAGTTTGCTGGCTGTGATAAAAGTAAATTTTCACAGAAGTTATATTTGTCCTGTAATTTCTCTTATCTATTCTCAGATGCATTAAAACTTCTTTTGCAATTAAGTATTAATTAAGTACTAGGCTTTTCTTCTTCAGATGTTATATTTGTCCTGTAATTTCTCAATTCTTTATATCAAGAGACAGTTAAACTGCATTATTCTTTTTAAATCTAATTGATATTAGGTATTGATTCTATCAGTAATTATCTTAAAATGTTAAATTGTAAAGTTAAGGGGCATTTGCCCCTCGTTCGTTTATTTAATATTGATTCTAATTACTATTGTAGTATGATTGTATTAATAAATATCTTAAAATTTATATTGTATAATTAAGGGGCATTGGCCCCTCGTCTGTCTGTACTCTAGAGTCTATTGTCTCCTTAATGAAGGTGGTTTCTACAACTGGTTTTGTCCTGTCTGCCGTCGTTGTTGTTCTTGATATTTCAGTTGTTTCTGTTACTTCTATTATCTCGTCATTGTCGGTTTGTGCGTTCAAGTCTATTTCAAAGCTGCTGTTGTCATCCGAAGATGATTCGGATAGTTGGATTTCTTCTGTTCTCTCCCTGATTTTTTTTCTGCTGGTTTGTGATCTTTATTTGCCTTAGAGGTTTCTCAGTAATGGTGCTCGTCTCCTCACTATTTGAGGATTCTGAGAGGGTGGCACTTTTTCTTTTCCTCCTGACCGGTACCGGTGTGGACGCAAGTGGTTTTAATTCACTCATGTCTGTTTCATTTAGGCCGTCCATATCTATTTCTTGGTCCTCTTGTTGTTCCTCAACTGGTAGAATTTCATATCGGTTACTAGTTTTGAGTGGTGTCTGAGGTATGATCCCTTTTGTTGTTCTTTTTGGCGTCTGAAAGGTGTCTTCTGTCAGTGAGGTAATAGTTTCCTCTGTCCTTTCTGTTATTATTCCCTCTATCTCTGTTTCTGTCTCCGTCTCTGCTGTCTCTTGTTGTTGTTGTTGTTCTGGTTGTGTTTCTGCGTTCACGGCCGCTTTTGTTGCATACGTATTTGGGTTTCTCTGTGTTTGCGCCATTGTGCATGATTTGACACCGTGTCCCAGATTTTTACAGCGTGGGCAGGGCCTGTGTTTATCGCACCCCCTGTACCACGATCTGCATAGAAACCCCATAATATAGAAATATGGGGGAATTTTCTTTGCCTCTTCTGGAGGAACTTGAATCATCCTCTCTCCATTCTTTATATTGGCGTATCCGTAGCAGTTTGCTTTTTTTTCTCTTCCACTACTTTGATTTTGTTCACTATCATTAACTTTTCAAGCATGACTGCTGATGAGATCTCCACTGGAAGACCCGAAATAAACACGTCCGTGTTTTTCGGTTCGATGTCTCTAATTATGGGATCAATTTGAGTAATCTTCATACGCTGTCCACAAATTGTCATTTCTGATTGTTGGAGTATCATTTTATGGTCCTTTGGGTATAATATATATTTATTTTTACCCCCATATTGGAGCGCGTCTATCCTATCCAAGTCTACTCCCAGTAGTTAGAGCTCAGTCAAAACTTCTGTCTGACGCGGGAAGCTTGTGCTGTTTTCAAAGTTCAGCGTCTGACAGCCCTCCATATGATATATCAGTAGCTTCTGATTCCCGGGCTCGCCCGCAACCTCCGTGTTTAAAAAGTTCCCAGTTTTGAATTTATACGTCTCCATTTTGTCTGTCTGTAGTGTCCTACCGTCAGTCTTAATAGGATAAATTCCTTGTCAAGTGTAAGGATATAAGAAAATGGTGCAAAATATTTCGAATAACAAAAAGAGTGCAGAACGAAAAGATTATAGTATAAGAAAAATTACAAAATTGCGATTAATAATATTTTTTGTGGAAACAGTAGTATAGATAACCTATATGCTGGGTCCCTCGTGAGTATTACACATAGCGAGAACAATTACCTTCTCGTGTTGTAAATTGGTAATCCTTTGCTCAAAATAATCCTGTGGATTTCCTTGCAGTTTGCTTTGTGCGTGCCATGTTTTTAGCTGTTGCTAATGAGCTGAAAATTGACGTCCCCATTTTATTCTGAAATTAAGCCTATACTGTCCAAAGCTTAATTCAATGAACTGTACCTGTACAGCCATCAGTAAACTGTCATTGCTGCATACAATTGGTAAACAACAATGAGACTTAATGACATACTTTATTTATTGACCATATGTTAAGTAAAAAAGCGTGGACATTTGATCCCAGTGTGTTTATTTAATTATTAACATCTTCGTCAGCGACTAGCTAACACAGACATTATTTATACAATTGCTGGTTACAATATGGTCACGCTACTTAGTTTTTCCACACACATGATCACGTTATCAGTATTGTGTTGGATTAATCCAATTAAGCGCGTTCTGATTAAGGTATAAAACAGACGGTGATAGTCAGATATGACAACTATAGCGGCATTTATCAAACAACCATTCTTGTAAATATAGGGGGAGGCACAATTTATTCATTATAATCTTAAAATGACTGCTAATTACGTATCCTGTGCGAACCAAGTTCATGCCTTAGTTCATGCCTTTCATCAGGCAATGAGCTGTGATTCTTTTTCCAAATGGCAACGCAAATCATGTAATTCAGGTGAGAATTTAAAGTATATTTTCGTTCATTTTTGTTATTTCTCTAATTAAATTATATTTGCTCTAAATGGAATACATTATGTACTATTATTTTTTTTATAATTGTGAAATAATTCATTCTTTCTACTTCGTGTCGACAACGTGCAGTGTGATATAAATAAGAACTAATAACAATTTTCTTTAATTTTGTGAACGATTATAAGCCGTAAATAATCAAGATCAATAATGTATGACTTTCAGGAGTAAGCAGAATAGAGCAATATCGATGCTGGTGGAGAAACAACCAATAACCCATCAGAAGCAGGCTCTCTAACCCATCAGAAGCAGGCTCTCGCTTACCAGGCAGCTAATGACGCAGTAGAACCACTGCTTCAGTCTGTGTCCCGGAAAAGAAAGCGAGGAGAGTATAACTGTTATAGCGAGGAATTACGGGCAAAGATAGCCAGATATTCCATCGATAATGGTGTTGCCAAGGCAGCCCGCAAATTCAGTAGCGATCTGAGTTGTACTATCAGTGAGACCACTGTACGGAGTATGCGGGACCAATACATAAAGTTAAAAAAGCAAGATGGGCAAGAACGTTTAAATTTACCAAAATCACCCCGGGCCATTCTTTGATGCTAGGAAGCATGCTTGATTTAGAGGTACAGGACTGGATCAAGAAAGTTAGAATTAATGGAGGAGTTATAAATATTAGGATTGTAATGGCTGGGGCAGAGGCTGTGATTACCAAGCATGCTAGCAGCCAGCTGGCACGTTACGGTGGGCACATCAGCATCACCAAGCATTGGGCGAGGTCGCTACTTCGCAGTATGGGATTTGTAAAGCGGAAAGGAACAAAAAGCGTAAAACAGCTACCCAGTGATTTTGAAGACATTAATAAAACGTTCTTGAAAAAAGTTTACAATGTAGTGAAACAGCACAATATTCCGGACTGTCTTATAATAAACTGGGATCAGACCGAGTGCCAACTGGTTCCAGGTGGCGACTGGACGATGGAAGCCCGTGGATCAAAGCAAGTGTCAGTTTCCGCACTTGATGACAAAAGGCAGATTACGATTTTACTCGCAATAGCAAAATCCGGAACTCTCCTGCCCCCACAAATAATTTTTTTTTCTTTGGGGCACCAGACAGATGCCCCTCCCCCCCCCCCCAATCAAAAAAATTTAAAAAGGTTTTATTTGTAAGTGTGTTCCCCCCAAGTGTTTTTATGTTGTTTTTTATTTCATTCTTTAATTTCTAAAAATTTATTTTCCCCCTAGGGGGTTATAATTTGAAAAGGGGTATTTATATGTCCTTAATGTTATTATAAGAGTCCCATCTAGTTGGGATTTGACCTACCCACTCTATAGGGACTCTTCATTTTTGTTGACCCTGGCTAGGGGTCCTTTAAATCCTGATGTGTGCTATATGTATAATGCTATTTTGTGTTGTACGAAGTACATTTTATTATGTACTTGTGTTTGTGTCCAGGATAGCCATGTTAAAGTCAAATCATTCCAGTTTTTACTACTAATATGAATATAACTAATATTTTATATTTTATTTTTAAAATTATTTAAATTTTGAATTTAGTATAAATTGAGGTACGCAGGGAAGACTGAAAGATGCCTGCCTAATGGTGTAGTTTTCCCTGACCACTGGGATGTGACTCAAACATAATCACACTGGAGTAACGAAGAATCAATGCTGCGTTATGTGGATAATGTCATCATTCCATACGTGAACAAAACACGTGACCGGCTGCCCCTTGCGCAATGCAACCAGCAAGCAGTGGCAATATTTGATGTGTTTAGAGCCCACCAAAGTGCGAAAATGCTAACTAAATTGAAAGAAAGTGGAATCACTCCTTTATTTGTGCCTGCCTCATGTACAGACCAGCTTCAACCACTAGACCTGACCGTAAATAAAGACACAAAATGGCAAGGACCAAGCAAACGGCTAGGAAATCCACCGGAGGGAGAAATTACCATGGTGTGAGGTAACTGCTGTTTGCTTGCAACTTGCAACAAAATAGAAAAAAAATTTGATGGCAAAATACTATAGGATAAAATAACTAAAGAAGAAGAATATCATCAAGGAGAGAAGTGAGTTGAGCTCACACATTAAAAACGGACATCACGAGAAAAAATGGCTTCCGCTAGAAGAACTATGACGGAACTACAAAAATACTTTAGAACGAAAAGGGTACAACTAGAAGATGGAGATTATATTGAGTGTAGATACAAAAAAGGAACACAGCAAGTTATATTTCCAGACATTAATGGTGCAGTGCTACCGGGAACAACATCTGTACTGGTACATTTCAAAATTATAGATGAGGAGGTAATATAAAAAATATACTCCATAAACTACACCAAAAACGGGTATGACATTAGGTACAGAGAAAACACACTATGTGGAGCAGCAGAGAGGGTGAATCCTACAACGTTTTTAGACAAAATTTGATTGAAATCCTAAACCGAGCCGTCTTATAATCCTATTTTAACCAAAAAAATGCAAACCCTACAACGTTTTCAGACAAAAAATTGATTGAAATCTACATACGAAATCATTTTAACTAAAAAAATGAAAACGATTTTTTAATTAATTTTGGTCGCAACTTGTTGTCATCTACCCTCTCTGCTGCTAAAGTTTTCAGTTCTGGTTAACAAAAATAAGAAATAATTTGATCGAGTCTTTAGGATGAAAATCATTTATGATTTCACAAACAGACTAATCGCTAACACCTCTTCTTGTAAATCAATCAGATTATTTGACTGGTCGGTGAGTTTGAAATTAATTCTCGTTAATGAATTATTATGGCATCGCATGTAGACAGGATTAATTGGGTTTTCAATAATTAGGAATCCTGGAGGAGCTGTTGGTGCAAATGAATAAAGAATATATCCTTGCTGAGCTTGATTTGATCGTTCGAGATTAATTTGATAGCTTCCTTCGATAACATCACACACTAAATTAAGCGCAATCACCGTTGAAATATTCACGTTGAACGGAGCGATATGCCTACCACCACCATCTGGATCATTATTATGTTTGAGGATAGTTGTTTGTTGTTCTGTTAATTTCCTTTCACATGCGTCATAGATTTTTTGGAAACCTTCATCGATGGCATCATTGAGAGATTTTTGTAGTTCTGGTACGTTATATCCTGGTAGTTTGACTGTTGGAATATCTTCAACGCGGATTTTATACTTCGCTGCAAATGTTGTTCTCGTTTGGGGGTTATTGTGATCGAGTATAAATCGAATAATTTGTGAATTAAATGTTTCCATGTCATTGATGATTTTGTTACATGTTTCTACAACACTGATAAATTCATCTCGGGTGAGAGAACCGGATTTAAGAGATATTAACAACAGTGAAAAATCATTATTCATCTCTGTGAAATTTTCATCGATTTCATATTCTTTAACAAAATGATACACACTCGATTGTCCACTCCCCACAGAATGTTGGTGCACTGACCCAAAAAATTCTACACTGAACTCTTTATAACTCTTTACTGGATTATCAGGTTTTATCCTGTCTGTGACATAATCAGATTTTTTAGGTTTGGGTGATACAACAACGATTCTCTCCAGAGTTTTTCCCCCGGGTGGTAATTCAGGCCATCCTAGTACGGTTCTTATTGAGCTGTTATAGATATCTACGACGTATCCTTCTGTGCTTATCTCAATCGCGGATGATAGCGTCGGTTCATGAACTGTTATAGCGATTTTTGACTCTACTCCAGTAATCGATTTTATTCTACGCGCGAATTCATTATTGATTTGTTCTATTTGGTATGACCCTGTTGGTATCGAAACAACATTCCAGTCTGGGGTACCGTCGTCTTTATTCTTATACGAGAACACCAGTGAATTATTGGGTTGTTGACCACCAAATGCTACCGATCTGATATTAGGCCAACTGTGATACATTCGTAGTTTTGCTAGCGCGATTTCGCTCACAGGAACCGGAGAGGGGAAATTCACACTAAACTCGGGTTTCGTAGATGTTATTGATATCATACTCGTTTGTACTGGGTTCGTGTTCTCCACTACTCGTTGAAGTAATTCCATCTGTGTCGTCATTATACTCATGATTTATTTCTAATTTTGGTATCGAGGAATCATAAATACTGACCATCACTGAGAATTCACAATCTGGTAATGTTGATATTATTGAGATCATTTTGTTTTTTGGGTTCGTGTTTTCTGATTCCATCGGTGTTGTCATTGTTATTATACTCATGTTGTCGCTCTAATTTCGATATCGCGGAATCAAAAATACTGACCATCGCTGAGAATTCAATATCTGATATAATCGTATTATCGAGTGACGACGATATCATCAATGATAATTGCGAGTATGCGGTTGATGCAATATGAAATTGAAGTAAGTAATTCTGCAGTTTACTCTGGCTGCATGATGATATCTTTTTTGCTATCCCGGTTAATATACCCCCGATTGTAGCCACCGCAGAAATGCAAATTGGAACTACGACCGGGGCAATCATTGTAACCGATGCAAGTATTATTCCGGCGCCAGCGAGAACGCTTGACACCGAGTACATAATAACATCAATTGCGGTGATTCTTCGTCGGTATTTTTTTATTTTTATTTGATACTCCTCAGTGAGGGTTTTGAGTCTATTTTGAAATTCTCTGACCTGATCATAGCGACATTGCGTCGATGACAAAGTCATTGTTGTTTATTTTAAAAACACTAGCGTTTTCAATTGTGAAATCCGAACGATTTAGTTATTTACTTAAATCCGCTACGAATTCCAGATACCATGTTACTGATGCCTTAGCCAAACTTTTATCATCGGCTTTTATCGTTAACCGTTCAGTTTTATCCTTGTCGATGATCGTTGAAATCGTATTGTTGACCCCGGATGAACTCGACGATGATATATTAAATTGAATTGGTGCTACTAGTGTTAATCGATAAATACCCTTGATAGTAGCTGTGATATCTAATTTGTTGTTTGCAGGTGTCCACTCAAATGATCCGTGTTGGATTGTATATACTACGTTATTGGTTTTCTCATGAGGAATTTTTGTTTTTTCAATGATTGTTATCATCCTCGAAAAATCACCTTTGACGGCTTCGATGAAAGTTTTCGTCTCATCGATGGATTTTTTAATATCAGGGAGTTTTATTTCAATTTTATCCAACTGGGTTCCAATAAATTTATCAATGATATTTCTACGAAATGATATAAACTGTTTTCCGTTATCTTCAATTTTAGATTCAAGTATTTTTAGTACAGCCAGAGAATTGTTTAACTCATCGTTGAGAGTTTTTAATCGATCTGTAATCGTCGAAACGAGTACACCCGGTTTGAGTTTACCCTGATCGGAAAATAACGCGATAGTATCCTCGATTGCGTTTTGTTGTTTAACTAAAATATCATCCAGAGAAATATTACTGGTTTTCAATTTACCCTGATCGGAAAATAACGCAACGGTGTTTTCGATTGCGTTTCGTTGTTTAACTAAAATATCATCCAACGACACATCACTGGATTTCAATTTACCCTGTTTGTCCTGAAATACAACTATTTCATTAGGATCAACATTTGTTAAGTTCAACGTCTCAGCGATTTCATCTTTAATTTTTTTTGTTATATCCTTGACAGAATCAGGTGGTGCAGTGCCATCGGGTTTGGGTTTCAAAGATCTCCCCCAAATATCAATCATGTTATTGTAAAACTCTTTCTCTCTCTAAAAAGCGATTGCTAGTGTATTCATTCACGACAATATGAGGTGGTTTTCCGCTTGGTTTACTCAAGGAGTTAGAAATAGCGTCAAGGACATTTAATACTTCGCTGCCACATATTGGTGGGTCAATCATCGTTTGTGTTGGTAGCGTAGAATACCAAGTCTTCATTGGAAGGGTTTTTATATACCGCATAAACTCTTTTGGTGGGGCTAATCCATATGAATCGAAATAAACAATCCCACGTGGATCAATAGCGTATGCAACCCAGTGAGTACCAGGTCCGGTGCTGTTATCGAGATTAATGATTCCGGTTTCAACGCTGTTTGGTTGATGTGGTAATTGATCTTTCATAAAAACACCTCTGAAATTTTTAATCGCGAGTTTTTTAGCCGCATCCATTAAATCAAAATTGGACATGGGAACCATCGAAGATTTCTGAATTAATAAATCGTTCCTGGTAGTCTTAGACCCTTTCCGCTGTACCACGAATACGGGGTTCCTGGTAGTCTTAGACCCAATCCGTGAACGGATCGTCCCTTTTTTTTATATCCTTTCCCAGTTGCTTTCTTTAGTGCCATTCCTGCTGCAGTACCAACGGCTCCTAACGCCGCTGCTTTAGCCACCGCTGGGGCTGCTGCTGCAATCAATGCTGGAATCGCAGCTAACAACGGAAATATACCGCCTGTTTTAATCATATTTTTGATAGCAGCCGCAGAAAGAGTAATCTGAACACCTTTTTTGGCTGCAAGTGCATCATTGAAATGTTTCACCTGACGAGTTGTCAGCGATAATTTATTTGCACCACCAGTCATTTGGTTGGGTTTCAACGTGATTGTAGTTCCACATCGCTTAACCGATTCCGATTGCAATTTTTTTAATTGACCGGGAGTTAACGTAACACTAATAACACTATATGACATTATACATAATAGATTGATTCTAAATCGTTTACAATTTCAATTACATGTTTTCCACTGGGGCATCTACCACTCTCATTCTTCCACCAACACCTTCAAGTAGCATTGATTTGTCGCTGAGAATGACAGCAACCGCTCTATAATTAGCAATAGCATCAGGCTTGGTTACATTAGCTCTAAAGTGTATATCAACGACGGACTGTCTTGTTAAATCGAGATGTTCCAGCGAAAAGTAATAGATCGGGTATAAACTCTTAAAGTCGTATTGTGATATTTGCAAACCAGTATCAACATTTTGATCACGTGCCATAAATGACAACAGACGATGATACACGCGTGCAATATGATTTTCTGTGTAATTAAGTTGTATATCCTCGGATGGTTCCTGCTGGCCATTTATTCTCAGTGAGACGTCTTTCACACCTAATTGATCAAATATCATATGACTGAAACGTTGATCACCAACTCGTGCGTTATCTTGTAACGCAATAAATATATGACGTGGCGCAGAAACGCCTTGTTTTGATGCTAGATTCCACGTGAATAACCCATTGATATTTGATTGCTTCACATCTGTACTCACGGTTAGCCAACTCAACAACGACTTTCCTCCTTGGTCCATAAATGATAGTAATCGTTCTTCTGCAGTGATTGCTGGAGTCAACACTGGCATCCACAATGATATTTTTGTTAAAATAACTTTACCGGCATCATCATTTACATGATCTGCAGCTGTGTTTGCTGGAATCCTCCAAATTGCGTCATTATCATCACCCTTTCGTACAAGCGATACTGTATGCTTCGCCCCATAAATAACTTTTCGGACGTTTCTACAGAATCCAAATATATGATGCAGTGGAATCGCGCATGAAAATGATTTATCCCCTGCTCCCAACATTGAGTTTCGTGTTGCAGCTCCTAGATTGAAATTAACGTCGTTGTTTATAACTATAGCCTCGACATCAGCATCATCATTAGCAGCACTGGCTTTTTTTGGTCGTCTTACAACAAATGGATTTCCACCAGCGGTATTCTTACCATCTTTTGCAAACATCATAGAAGGTCCTGCTGATCTTGTATAATCATCAGAATATCTCGCTAACCCGATTATTGTTGTAGCCACATCAACATCACGATCTATGGACTCAATTTCTTTTCCATCAATGAGGTATCTTGCACTCTCAAATAACGCCATAATACCATTATTGACAAAACCGACTTGAGTACCAATTGGATATGATGCTCCAGCAGCTGTTACAAGTTTTCCTTCTACTTCAATAAACGCTTCACAGGGCAAAAAGTATTTACTGGTATCATGGACTTGAAGTTCAATTCGCGATCGACTATTTGCGTCTATTGCATGATAAGCGTAATATTGATAATCGCGTACAGAATCATCCTTGCCAACTGGGGCGTCTATATCAAACGCCGGATCATGTGATTTTTTGAACATTTTATTCTATTTATCAGAGTCTAAATCGTAAACGATTTTCATCGACGTAGTTTTTTAAAGCCGCTTCCTGCTATCATATTTGAAATATTGCTTTGGTCCCCTTGATTTATCATCGACGCTAATTTTTCGTCTACTGCGTTATTTATAATTCTACTAACACTTGCAGGCATTTCCGCTGTAGACGGTAACGGTTTTGAAAATCCTTTGGATTTCATCCGTGATTTCACTAATGATGTTAATTTATTCCTCGCAGTTGAAAACGCTTTTCCAGCAAGATCTCCAACAGCACCAATACCCTTATCACGAATAACTTCAATGGCTTTCATTCCTAGTTGTTTAGCCAACGGCATCACTTTTGGAGCCATTCTCGCAAATAACCCCGCAATGGTATTGCCTAAACCATCTCCGTAGTATGCTCTATAAACTGGAAACCGTGAATTAACTACGTAGACGGGGGTTGGTTTATCATGATTGTAGTGTATGATCATTATTTGAAATCAGAAACCATTTTTCAATTGTGAAATCCTTCGGATTTCCACGCTAGCGTTTTTATTTAATCCCGGTGATTAATCACTATGATAATCATGGACGGTTTCACCGTCTACTAACTCGTCAATGAAATCTCGATATGTTTTGATATCCATGATACCGCCGGCAAATAACCGTCTACAGATATCAGCTGCTTCATTAATTATTTCCGGTGAGTTATTTCCAGCTCGGAAACCTCCTACAAGAACTTCTAATCGTGATATATCATTGATAACACTACCAGGGCATGAAACACTGGAATCTTGCAATCCACTTCCGCTATAACCAGTTGCTTCATCCTGTTTTTCTAAATCGGCTTCTTGTAATAAATAATCAAGAAGATCATCATCAGGTGGTAGTTGTTTTTTAGGTGAAAAAGATATTTTCTTTGCAGGTTGCTGTCGCCTTTGCGGTTTTTGTTTTTCATATTGTTTATAAACTATATCCACCGCATTGATATATTCAATGTATGATGCACTATCTGTCTTAATTTGACTTTTTTTAGTTTTGATTTTGTAGAATATATCAGCCCAATGAGTGAAATTCTTAACATATTTATGATGTTCTGGTTTCAACATTTTTTTTCTGTTTTCATAAGTCATAACAACAAGCGCAGGAATTTCTGGTGGATCAGTCTTATCAATTGCTGCTAACCCTTCCTCGTTAAATCTCATGCGTAAATCATCTACTGTTCTTTTTGATTCCATTTTTTGTACAGTCTGTTTTGTTTGTTCAGTTTTCGCTGCTATTTTTTCGAGTTCACCGATAACAGATTTCCCCGTCTCGGGATCATTCCCCCGTATAGCACGCTCTACCCCGTACGTTGCTGTGGTTACTGGTTTAAACAATTCTTCGGATCCCATAGCAAAATCAGTCTGAAGACTCTGTCGTTGTTGTAGTTTATTCCGTACAGAGTCACGAATTGGTACAAATCTCCTGATTGCATCCAGTCGTTCACGAGCCAATCGGGTTGTTAATGCTTCATTGACCATTATTTGAAATCGCAAACAATTTTTCAATTGCAAAACAATTTTTCAATCCAACCTAACACCATCGGATGGTCATGGAAGTGTTATTTCACTGTGAGACAGCTTCGTTCATCGATGGCGAAAGTAGCAAAATTGTATATAAAAATAATAATACTGCTAGTTTCGCCATTCTATTTTTGATCAATCCGAACCAGCCATCAATTTTTTATTCACTGATTTCAACAGTTTTGATCAAAAAATGCTAAAAAAAAATTAAAATCTCTATGAGGGACGGTCACAATCAAATAATGATAAATGGTTGGTCAATCAAAATTGTTCATTTTCTTGAATTAACGCCCGTAGGTTTCTAACTTTAGAATTAACCTCCTTTTTCAATTCGTATTCGTACCCCAATTCTTTTCGTATTCGTTCTACGATGGTATACAACGGAGCGAACACACTTATGTCACTGGAAAATGCGAGAGAGTCCTTAATAGAATTCTGAATTCTTTTGATGAGCGCATACTTCTTTGGTAGCATATACTTGTTAGTGCTAACTCCGTATTCTATATCCTGAAAATCAGACATGATTTGATCAGGATTTAACCCATCTGATAGTTCAATATCCCAACCTTTCAATTTTGAAATCTCGGATAAAATGCTATTCATGTTTTCAGAATTCATTATTCTATAACAATGATATATTTCTAAATGAAAAATATGACGTATTAGACATAACTAAATTGAATTTTCTGTCCGCTCTTTTTTGAAATAGCCGATCGATAAATCCCCTCTGCAACTTTTCGTACTGAGGATGAACAAATATCGAAGTGCCTACTGGCTTCATATATTGATTGAAATATTTTTTCTTCGTTAGTTATCGTATTCAAAGATTTCACAGATCTCGCTTTTTTTGAACAAGTGCCAGTCTTCCCTCTTTTCAAATTCTCACTTTGTGTGATAGCCTGCAGATTTGATAAAGAATTGTTTTTCGGATTAGAATCCTTGTGATCAATGACAGAATCATCCTCGATCAATCCATGGAAACACTCGTACACGAAACGATGGCAGTAATATGTCTTCTTTCCAGCGCCAAACTTCAAATACCCTTGATTATTCACAACACCAACTGGTTTCTTCAGTCTACGGTTTCTTACAACACCATCAATGGATGCTTCATAATTTGTGATCACAGGGTGTTGTCTGAATTCTTGGTTCATTCGTATACATAATACTATTGTTTGTCTAATTCATTGTTTGGTTTAATGATAAATCTTTCGATGTAGTCTTGAGGAGTTCTTATGATTTTATCCTTGATACTGACTTTGTCAGCGTCAAGAATACTGACTTTGTCAGCGTCAAGAATACTGACTTTGTCAGCGTCAGGGTCATAATTTCTGATTGATTGTCTATTTTTTATTCTTTTATCATAATATCGCTTCAACTCCCTGTATCGCTTTCCACCACAATTCAAACACAACTGCGATTTCCCCCTGACCCCAACCCCACATAGAATACAAGGTAACGGACCAAGGCTTCCACGTCGAAAGCTTTGCATATGATACCCACAAAACTCACTTCTGCATGATTTGTTACACGGGATTACTGATCCAATCATAAGCCACTTGCAGTGATTCATTATATAAAAATCTTTCATTTAAATGCTTGTTTTAATTATAGCATGATGGAGTTCAAGAGATTGACTTCGAGAAATGCTAAATTTAATGCTGATAGAGAGTTTAAGAGATTATTGAAAATCAGTCCTAGATTTAATCTCGATAGACCCAAAAAACGTCCAAGAGACGGAAACATGAAAGAGTTTAAGAGATTATTGAAAATCAATCCTAAATTCAATCTCGATAAACCAAAAAGACGTAACAAAATCAATCTCGATAAACCCAAAAAACGTCCAAGAGACGGAAACATGAAAGAGTTTAAGAGATTATTGAAAATCAATCCTAAATTCAATCTCGATAAACCAAAAAGACGTAACAAAATCAATCTCGATAAACCCAAAAAACGTAACAAAAAATTATCCTGGAAAGATGCTCAATTCAATCTCGATATAGTTTCTAATACACCAAAGAATACAATTCTTGATAAAGCCATGATTAGTAAAATCAGAGACTGTTTTAATGAATTTAAGCGTGATGGAGCATCTTATTGTTGGTCAACATTTCGAATTGATGGTGTTGTTGATGCTACCATGAATGATGAAAAAGCAGCAGTGATAATTTCACGTGTTGGGGAAAAACGGCATTTTTTCCGAATCAAATTCATTATCGAAGTCGATGGCAAATGGATTATTAAGGATAAATTTGAACCAATCCTCAAGAATAAAAAAGCTGTCATTGTGAGTAGAGATTCCAAACCAGGGATTCTAACCGGCATTGATAAACCATACTACGAAAGATCTTATCCCGTAACAGCAATGGTTTATGGGATATATCCGTTAAATGATAAACCCGATATCGCAAAACTAGCTCCTATGAAATATTCGTCAGGGCTTAATTGTGTAGCAGAACGAATAATAGAACATTTCACAAATGCATCCCGAGGAAATAAACTAACTGATCTAAGACGAAAAAAAATAACCGAGTGGGAACTGACAGTGAAACAGCATGGTGCAAAGATTTCTGATATAGCTAAATTAGAAACATCATTACGATTCCCAATTACCGTTATGACGATAACCGGAGAGGTTTTATACGAACCGAAATATAACAAAAATGGAGCACCAATACAGATTATTGATCATAACAAACACGCGTGGACACCTGCGGTAACAATATTTCCACGAGAACGAACCGTGAAATATATCCCTAAGGAGTTCGTCGGGGATGTTTTCTATGAAGAGAAATTATTTGATGCTATTCATGCGTTGTGTAAGGATGATCCTGTGTCAGTGTGGTTACTTAGAAGTGATGAAGAATTCGATCAATTTGTAAAACCAAATGGTGAATTATATCGCATTGAAGAATTAGATAACAGAATGAGAAAAATCGCTAGTGATTTTTCACCGGAGAATTCCCATGAAAAACTACTCACGGATAGTTTTACTATTCCATCAGTGGTAGCTCACTTCGCAAGAGAAAAAAACTCATGGCGTCCAACACGAAATGATTTTCTCGAGGATGTTAAATTGAGTTGCGTCGAATTTGGTCATGGAGGACTGTGGAATACGAAATACTCATGTGATGGTATGATTTCAATTGATATAGCCGCGTGTTATCCCGGAAGTTTTCTCGGGTATGGGGAATGCGCTGAGTACTTCAAACGATTTGGACACCCCACGCATGAAATGACTCGTGTTGCGATTAATGGACCATTGCCTGATTTTGATTTAACCGGATTCGCTCGTGTGATATCATTTGAATTAGCTACAGGGTTACATCCGTGTAGTTATGTTTGGCTCGGTAGACACCTATCTGAAAAACACTGGATGCCAATAGTGCTATTGAGATATATGATTGATTGTGGTATGCTAATATCGTTGATTGTTTCCGAGGCTATTATATGCTATCGAGCTCAGAAAGAAGTTTGGCTACCACAACCCGATCTAGATAGAATAATCAACGAACTACGAAAACAGTTTCCAGATTTCAATGAAGAAGAAATCATAAATTGGTCTAAGAAGTTATTTGAAATTAAAAAAGAACAAGCAAAAGATCTCGGAAGAAGAATAATCGGTAAATTTACCCAGGGTGGACGATACGATAACGCAAAATACTCTTCGCGGTTGATCATAGATGTCGCTGAATACGATTTTATTGTAGCGGATTTAATGAAACAGGGAAAACTTGTATCCCGTAAGGATGCTTTTCTATCCAATGGTGAGAAATTAGGTACGGTTGTTACCTACTGTGATGGATATAATTCCCAGTACACACATTTGAGAAGTTCAATGTTAGCCTATGCTTCTATTAATCTATTTTCGATGATAAATAGATTTCCTAATACCGCGGTTAGAGTGGCCACTGATTCGATGTATATACACAATAAGTTCAAATCAGCTGTAGCGGCATTCACAGATCCCGAAGAAAATTGGGGGCGTTGGCGATTTAAAAAGGAGATGCTACATGAGTATTGTGAATCCGCAGACGTTGCCATGGATGATAAATATATTTGTTGTAACCGTATTGAAATTGGAAACACTAGTGTTTCTACAGAATTTTCTAATGCACCACCGGTATCTGATCCAATCTGTAGATACAAGACAGTTTATTTAAACGGCTGTGGTGGGTCAGGAAAGACAACTCGTGCAATTGAATTATTTCGTGGGAAAAATCCTACGGATTTCACAAACATGATTGTGCTAACACCGACTCACAGACTCGCCAGAGAAATGAGACAACGAGGGG
The DNA here is from genome assembly GCA_029339505.1 of Unio delphinus. Taxonomy (NCBI): domain Eukaryota; kingdom Metazoa; phylum Mollusca; class Bivalvia; order Unionida; family Unionidae; genus Unio; species Unio delphinus. The sequence continues at coordinate 1,275,861 of JAQISU010000155.1, read as the reverse complement.
TAAATGCCTGTACTTATCACAGTTTCTTTCGATGGAAGGGTGACAAATGGACTCCTGATCGAATGGGTGATAAATTCATTCCTGAATTCTTAATTTGGGATGAAATATGCACAGTGTCATTAGATGTATTACAAACATTTCTTGAGTGGTTGTTAACCAAAAACACAAAAGTCGTCATGTGCGGTGATCAAGGCCAACCACCACCATTTGTCGGTGCATCTCCACATGAATGGCTAAAGGGTTTTGTAGACTACTATGAAGAAATCACCACTGATTATAGATCACTTGATGAACGATTACGCGAGTTCAAAGCGCTAATTAGATTACAACCGGATAGAATCCAATGCGAAATAGCGCGTGAAGTGATTTCAGAAACCCCAATGAATGATTTCTGGGAAGCGTGGAGACCAAACGATTTGATCATTGCAAGTAGAAAAATAGTCAGGGATACACTTCAGATGAAGTTATTTGAATTGCATAAAGAAAAATTTGCAACGCTTCCAGTACCCCTTTGTTATAGGCCATCGGATACACGAAAACAAAACATTGAAGTTGATATTCCAGGACAGAATGAAAAGCAGAATTTAGTATTAAATGATATTGTGCTGGTTGATATCAATGTTGTTGAAGATGCATTGCGTGCTAATAAATCCCCGTGGACGCTAGGTTATGCAGCGACGATACACTCTTCACAGGGATTGACTATATCGGATACAACTCTTTGGATGGTAGATAATCGCATAGAATGGTCGAATTTAGTCTATCTCGCAGTGTCTAGAGTACGAAAAATAAATCAACTTCGAAGAATTGTTGTTGACGAAGTCAATGATGATGAAATCATTGGTGATGATAATGACACCACAATAGATGATATTATTGATAAAAAACTCTCCGGTTACAAACAACAGGACAAAAAAAAACAACGAGAATTTGATATTGATGCTGAATTAATAATCACTTTGAAGAAACAACAGAATAATCACTGCGCGAGTTGCAATTGTATAATGCGTTGGCAGTATTCGGATAAGGATCCTCGCCAATTCACCGTAGACAGAAAAAATAACAATCTCGGTCATGTCAGAAATAATGTGATGTTGACTTGTCTTGAGTGTAATAGACGCAACGGTGCTAGTTAAGACCATGCGGTGGCAATTGAGTATCCTCGGGAATCACTTGTAATTGTTGTCGAGTAAATCCTCGCTGAGGAGCAGTTGAATCCAGTTTATAGATTGCTGGTCTACCAGTTGATCGTGTTATACTAGATATCTTATGCGTAGTGACGCTCCAAATAGGATCAGTAGCCCTTTTTCTACCCCCTTCAAGCTCTCCTGGTTCGTATAAGTACCTCACAATGACATTACTACCAAGAATTGGTTGGGAAACGCTAGCGTTTCTAGGGAAATCTTTTTGTGGTTGTACGGGTATTGACTTCTTTTTAATCGCGTTGATAGGTTTCATGTTGATTGTTCTAGTAATCTCGTTATTCAGTGCAGTAATCACAGATGGTAATCTTTTAACCCATTCACTGGATCGCTTTTCTTGAATGAATTCTTTTGCGTATTGATATCCAAATAACCGCTCAGCAATCGTCCGATTAAATCGTTCTACAATGGCCTGATCGCGATGTAGCGCAGTATGCCCTCGTCGTATGGTGACATTATGATTTTTCATTGTAGATAACACTGCACCCTGAAATTCTTTGCCAGGGTCAACCTGCAATAGATTTGGCCAACGCAGAGGACCTCGTCGATAAATCCTTTCAAATGCAGAAGCGACTTCAGTGGCTGATTTTGTTTTTAACGGTTCTGCTTCTTTGTATCGACTTGCAATATCAACTACGGTTAACGCATATTTGTAACCACGATCATGTGGCAGAAATAATATATCAGCCTGATGAACTTCATTAGGAGCGGTCACATCAAAATGCGAGAATTGAATTTGTTTAGGCGGTGGTAGATAAATTTGCCATAGTGCCTGTTTGGATAACCAATGAGCCGCAGTGGTTTTTTTCACTTTTGCAGCTCTAGCGAGTTTATTGATTGCAGCGTTACCCCTCCAGTATCCCCTCGGAGAATAATAAATTGATTCCATATTAATAATTACCAGCACCTAACATCAATTTACTTTTCATAGCCGATTTTATCAAAAATGAAGACAATTTTTCTTTGAAGGATTTATCAGGAATAGCATTTAACGCATGAATTAATTTCACATCCGCGAGATGCCTGTGTTGCAGATTGCTGCTTTTATAAGCAACATCATGAAGGTGACAGGCCTTATCAATGGCGTTTATTGGTTCTTCACCGGGGTTGGGTTGATTTTGATTATTGAGTCTGATATCAAGTCTGGTTCCCGGTCCACAGTAGCTATATCCTGGGAGGTGCTTTTCTCCGGGGTACTTTGCCCATGGGGTTCCAGGGAGTTTTGCTAATTTGGCTGCGATATCACCTCCTCGTTTTTTTTTAAATCAGATCTCATAGACACAAATCTAAATTTCTTTGTACCACATTGCACGCATTTACCAGAAAGCGCTGATCGGTTATTTTTAGTTGTAACCGTCGTCACATCATCTGTGCCAGTACGCGTTTTACACTTCACACAATATAGATCCATAATTTATGTATAGAAATATGGATATAATTGATTTTTCAGCGACTAAAACAAGAGAACCAATTAAGCATCATGCAGCGCTACCAAACTCTATCCGGATGATTATAATCGGGCCATCTGGATCCGGTAAAACGCAATTGTTGCTCAATTTAATAATGAGATGGATGAAGTGGGATAAGTTGTATTTAATTGCCCCTAGCGTAGATGATCAACGATGTTATGAAGTGCTAAAAGATTTTAACGACAGCGCGGTAGAAAAATCCGGAGAGGGTATTATTGAGTTTATAACCGATATCGATGAAGCACCGAGTATTGATGATATTGATGGAGATATTAACAATTTAGTCGTATACGACGATATAATGTTGGATAAACAAAAGAATCCTGCTAGAATATTTTCCCGTGGGCGTCACAAAAACACTGACGTGATATATGTCACTCAACGCTACACTCAGGTTCCAAAAGTCATCAGAGATAACTGCAATATTCTTTCTGTATTCAACGGAGTTGATACTCATACGCTACGAAATATTTGGCAGACATGGTGTTCTGATATGGACTTCAATCAATTTCGAGATTTCTTTAGTCATGCTCAGTCGACTCCGCACGGATTCGCAACAATAAATCTACATGATCCTCGGACACGATATCGTATCGGACTTGATCAAATATTCGGTTAAAATCATTTTATTATTTTTGTTAACCAGAACTGAAAACTTTAGCAGCAGAGAGGGTAGATGACAACAAGTTGCGACCAAAATTAATTAAAAAATCGTTTTCATTTTTTTAGTTAAAATGATTTCGTATGTAGATTTCAATCAATTTTTTGTCTGAAAACGTTGTAGGGTTTGCATTTTTTTGGTTAAAATAGGATTATAAGACGGCTCGGTTTAGGATTTCAATCAAATTTTGTCTAAAAACGTTGTAGGATTCACCCTCTCTGCTGCTTGTGGTCATAGAGCAATCATTCAAGACCCGCAACCAATAATGAGAAAGATTAAGAAACAAACGGGGGAACTGCATATCAATGGAATACCAATGGAAGTACCAATAGAAACGGTAGTAGCATGGGTAGAGGAAAAATTTGGTTTCAAAGTGGAAAAATGTCGTCAAAGAAAAATACCAGGTTTCAGTATCTTTAATGAGACAAGAATACTCGAGATAGAAAGAACTAAACTCAAGACGATAAAAAGAAAATGTTTCCTACGTGGGTTTCTGATAACAACATGATACAAGGGCTGTATATACTACAGGAAATGTAGCAAATGTGGAACAGTAGGGCATATACCCAGAAAATGTACGATGCAAGAAACAGAATAAACGACAAAAGAAAAGAGGAACATTGAAAAAACAAGACCAATCCGGAACAAACAAACAATAAACTCTCAAGTAATGAACAACAGGACAATAAAAGAAACGGATAAAGATCACATGAAATCCCCAATGCCTAGTAAACCACAACCAAGGCCAAGAAAATCAAAACTAAAGGCAAATGACAATACCACAAAAGAAACAGAACAACAAAAACAACAAGAAATAATACAACCGGAGGAACAACCAAAGCGACAAACACCAAAACAAGAACAACAACAACCACTAACAACAAAACAATTGAAAAAGAGAAGGAAACTGGATAGGAAACGAAACAGCACAGAAAACTTTAATATACCACAAGAAAAGAGCAACAGAAAATAGCGGAAATAGAACAACCAGAAATAATCACGGAAGATGAAATTGTGGAACAAATGGAAATATTTGCAAGGGAAAGAAAAAGAGAAGAACAAGAAAAATGGGACTTTTTCTATAATCATGAAATGACTGCGGAGGAAAAAGAACAACTTTTAAGAGTTGACACGACATCAAGTGAAAGAGAAAGGGAAAATATTAATAATGATGAAACAATAATGGATATGTCAGCAGAATAAATCTTTCTAGAAGGAAGGAAGCAAAGAAGGAGAGAAAAAAGAAGAGGAAGAAAAGACCAAATCGAAAGACAAAAAGATTTGTATTTCGATGAATGCCTGTTATAAATTTTTGGAAATTGAAAAAAAAAAAAAAAAAAATTAAATTTTTTTAAAAAAAAAACAATAAATATATATATATATATATATATATGTGTATGTATATATAGATATAATATATATAATTGATTCTAAAAATATAATAAATAAAAACAAATAATATAGCAAACACTTAGAAAAAAAATAAAGGGGAGAGCCTTTCCTTAAAATGGTCTGAAAAGATCAGAGGAAAGAAGACCTCTCCCAAAAGAAAAAAAAAGTAAATAAAGAATACAAAGAAGAATTAAAATTACACTTCCACGAGTGGTATGCTAAACAGGTCACGGACATAATTACGGAAAAAGAAGGTGACGATCAGTGCAGAGTAGTAGTAAACCTTGCAACCTCGTTAATAAAACCAATTCACGCTAAATGGATAATTGCAACTCACGCGACACTGAGTGAGCTATCGGACCTAATTATGAAAGGTTTCGAGAAAGCTGGACTTGTTTAATTTGAGGATTATTTACCCGATAAACATTTATAAGTACCGTGAGACTTGATTGGCACGATGTTGAAACAGTGGCTTTGTCCAACAATCTGTGCAGTGTGAGCTTTAATAATCTGCTTTATTGTTTACAGGATTGTTGTTCTATTGGATTTAAATGCATGGATAAAATGAAATGTGCTTTCAGAAGGATTTGAATGTTTAAACAACAGCTGCACTAGATTGAAGGATCGACTTGAATAAGTATTAAATCTAATTTTCATATGCAGTTATTTTATTTTGTATTACTAGTATTATTCCTTTCTTTCTTTCTGTTTAGTATTACTATTGTTTGAATATGTTATGCTTTTTCTATATTTTCTCTCTATCCTTACTTAAATGAAACACTGTATAAAAAAAAAACGGGTCGGGAATTGGGGGGGGGGGGGGATCATCAACCTATGTGGCTCATTTTTCGTTGGGGATTTAAATTCGTGGTTTGTGGCAACCACGAAAACCACGAAAGATGATCCCCCACGAATATTGATGATACTACAGTATTTGTTTTGATTTGCTCAGATACGAATTGAAATGATTTTGAGTTATGACGAATAGATAATTTATTAAGATATGGCACATAACATATCGTATAATAATTAGAGAATATTACATCATGGCATGTAGTTAAATTAATTATAAAGTTGAACTGGGACGTGTACATGCATTTATCAGTATGTAAACTAAGAATTATATGAAGTAGACAGAGTAGATTTGTATGCATACGTATTTACGTATTTATATTTATGTTTAACAATGTATAATCGAAGAAACGGCCAATGTGAAAGATTACTGTAACACATATAGATTGTTATGTCACTTCGGCGGTGTGCGTGTGTTACGGAACTTCGTAAGTAATAATATGTGTATGTAGAGTAAGGCTTGTATGGAATGAGAGACGTTAGCGTGTGCATATAAGGGCCTGGTAAAGTGCTCGCCATTTGTCTGATGATAAGTCCATGAGAGAGCAATAGATTATGAAGATATTAAAACGAGAACAGGATGTACGTCCGTTATATTTTATGGAAGAAGCTCCAAGGGTGCACGTTAGAGACGGTACGAAACTCTCAAAAAAGGAAAGGAGGAACTTCGAGCGGCACAAGAAGAGTGCATGGGTGAAGACGAAGGGAAACTATACGAAGAGAGAAACGAATACAAATGAGTACAAGGGACTACTCAATGAAAGGAAACTATCTCACATTAGGACATTATTTCTCATTTGATGAGAACAAAAGAAGACATTTCTTTAAAGGCCAATTAAGCTATTAATTTACGAATGAAGTGTAATTGGATGATTTATATTAAAGATAATGCTTGACTATTCATGTTTATTATTAATATTGATTACATTGTCATGTATTTTATCTTAAGTTATTTAAGCTGTGGGCATTGTTGAGTGGGAGCTCAAGAGTCATTCCACCTTTCTACCTTATTAGTCCTAATACTGTAGACGGGATGTGACAGAGCATTTGTGGGAATATATCAGAAAATTATTATGGTGTCACTTTGTAAGAATGAACCAGCTTTCAACATGTATATGTTAGACCCCGAGACTAATAATTCGCGCCTTAAATATGTATGAAGGTCAATACGGCGAACAATGAGGTGTCACACCGGTTATTTGACATGGTCATACAATTTGTGATTTGCCTTATTTTGTGAATCAACATCGATTTGGAATTGAGCAAGGGATGGCCAACGTTAGAATCGCAAGTTTAAATCTATTAACTTGAGAAATAAACGTCAGTAGTCGCTAAACTATCTTGCGGAAATTATAAGGGAAGATAAGCTACTCCGACGCCATTCGAAATTGGCGGGAAGCTTGTTATTCTGGGAATTATAAGAGGCTTCAGTACAGGAAGCCTTTAGGGACCAGAGGAAGTGTAGGCAATTACCCTAGTGCAGCTGGTCTGAGTCTCTGGGAGAAAAAAGAAAAACGGAGGCAGAAGTTAGATGGACTGGAGGGAATCGGATTACCAGTCCAGAGAAAGATCATACAGTTGAGTAGGAACACGGGACAGGAGGAAAATATATCCGTTTAGAGGGGCAATATCACAAAATAAGACAACTGGGAAATATTCGATAAAAGTTGGCTATCCCTACAGAGAAACAATGTATATACATACAGCATACAGACATATAGCACCAAAACAAATAGCTAAGGTCAATACTATGATTAGGGAAGAGACTTCGAGGAAGGGAAAGAAAACCTACTTGAATGAACGACCCTATAGAGACATTAAGGAAAAATAAAAAGACCTTTTTCCTTTTCAACATAAAATGTGTGTCGTTTATCAAACAAATTATACATAAGATAATGTGTGGTTTAAACAGGATCACAATGATCAATACCTTTTGAATGATTAGTAATAGAAGCAAAAGTGACCTCAAGAGAAGCCTGACCATTACATGTGTTAACCAAATGAATAGTTTCCTGATTAGCTTCATTGTCAACAGCTCATTTTGCCATAGTATCTGCACAAGTTGGGTATAAATCAGGTACTTTATTTTTCAATAGGATTAAGCTTTCGATCCAAACAAGTCATGTCAATTACATATGGATTAGCGACAACCTTGTTAAAAACTAGCAATAAATGAACACCCTCAATGGGTAAAAATACACACCGCCAACAATCACTGACCCTGAAACTAAATCTGTTGTTCAATTAACATTATGGAATAAAACCACAATCTACTTCCTGCACAAGAACACTTTCAGAAGAATAAGACTTCCCAGACAAAGGCAAGTACTGGGCAATAAAAGACTCTGAGAAGCTATTGTATCCCATAATAATTTAACAGGAATAGGATTGGTGGATTCACTAATAATTGATATAGAACATATTCATAATGAATAGTTCAAAATTCTCCATAATATAATCAGACTAGGATTTATTTGGCTTCACAAATGTATTTTCTCAAATGCATGATCAAATAAGAAACAAAAGCATTTGGAACTGCTGTGTCTTTATACTGTTGCTTATTTTCTAATGTAAAGCACTCAGAGATAACGTGCCCCATTCTCTTGCACAAAATAGGTAGAAATAGGAATTTCTGATCAGTTTAATCAGAGGTTGAATTCTTATTAGTTGTATCAGATTGAAATTTGTAAGTACTATCTTCAGACAGATTTTGGTCGCTTACTAACCATCCACTGAAAGGAAAACTTATTGACAAATGATACCTTGTGTGCCAAAACAAGGAATACTCATCAGCTGTACCATCAATGTTTTCTAAAGTATTTATCTCGCGTACATCTAGGTAAATCTTGACGACACTATGGAATCAGTTCTTAAATTCTTCGACTATTGTTGAGTTGTCTAGGTTACTTTTATATAATTTTTATCAATCTTTATCGATGCACACCACTGATCATGTAGTTGTTCTTTTTCCTTGTAAACTCGCAATCGGCTTGGCTATATTCGTTTGTGGTTTTTTTTGGTTGGAATTCTGAAACAACTGTCGATATGCCTCAGATATTAACTCATAACCCTTCAAGATACTTTCCTTCATCAAATCACTTGCTTCTACTGATAGTGAGAAATAAACTTCACAAGCTTTGCCAATAAGTGTATTGTATTATAATATAGTCCAGTACAGTCTTCAAATTTTCAAAATGTGAACAATATTGATCTACATCTTTTCCTTTACAAGGAGATACTAATCTAACATTAAAAACTGAACTGTGATGAATGGGATGCTTCGTGTAATTAAATTGTATTTCCATCTCTGTCATCTCAGTTTCAGTTGCATCTTTCTTTCATCTTTCTGATCACGTCTCTTTATTTACCCCCTACCCCCCTCCCCCCCCCCTCTCTCTCTCTCTCTCTCTCTCTCTCTCTCTCTCTCTCTCTCTCTCTCTCTCTCTCTCTCTCTCTCTCTCTCTCTCGTTTCAAGCTGAGTTTAGGAGTTTATTATCCTGTTTGCAGGTAAGTGCTGTAACATTTTGATATTATATTTTTTATAGTTAATAAGAAACACTCTGAAAATTAAAAAGAAAGAATCACGAACTTGTCATTATATTATTATTATTATTATTATTATTATTATTATTATTATTATTATTATTATTATTATCGGTCTGATGCAGTTTTTCAGTACTTGTCTGGAAATACATGGCAACCAGTATATTTGGTGGAGGAAGGACTTTTAAAAAAAATTAACTTCAGAAAGAGACTGGATACCAAAAGGGTATGCTTTTTTTACGCACCCACGTACTCTCAATATGAATGAAATGTAAATGACCTGTAAAGGCTAACGCCTGAGAAACTAGGTCAACCGGAACCTCGATAATAACAATTTTTAAAAATCTATTAATAATAACTTCACGAGCACTAACCTCATTTGGAACAACAAAATCTAATTTCTGCGTTACAAGAAAACAAACAAAACACCACTATCTGGAAGGTTGGTAGGTATGTTTAGTGCGCATATACTTGTATACAGTAGCAACAAGGGATGCCGCTAGAGGGCACTGGCGATCAAGATTACCGTTTTCTCAAAATGTCAACCTCATTACACCTGATACTTTCTCCGCTTTAATATGTAAAAAGCCGACATTATTACTTCCGAATGTATTCATAGTTGAAAGGTCAAATGTATATAATTAGCGTATATGACATTGGGCCATTTCTACAACTTATTCAGCGGAAAAAGAACGAAAATCAAATTTTTCAAAACGCTGTAAAACTAAATAAACGAACATATACGTTCACCTACGCCTTCTTTTTAAATACTTTGGAGTTCTTTTTACGAGAATAATGGTAAAATATGTGCGAATATTTGAGGAATACACACAAATTACGTTTTTTCAAAGGTCACCCGTGCCAGCTGAACGATAACTCTTTACGTACAAAATGTAAACAATTACAAAAATACGACATAATTTGGATTAAAAAACACACGAAAACTTGATTGTATGAAAAGGCAGACGTTTATAGCAATGAATAGGATTATAGAGACGTACTGTCATTGACGATACCAAACTTATTACAAATTATTTGTACGATGTTTGTTGTGTAATATATTTTCGATGTTAGATACTCGACGGGAGTATCACCCACTGATTCAGTGATAATATTGATAATATGTATGTGATTGTGATCACTGAGATATTATCAGAGACACTGGTATTAAAATGAAATTGTTCATGTTTAGTAGAGACGGAAAAGAGGTAATTAAACAAAGTTAAATAATTTTTCAGAATTTTGAAGAATGAAAACAAAAGCATTTAAAATTTTAATACCATTTTTTTTGTGAATATCAATATGAATGTTGTCATCATAAGCATATGAATAGAGAATCAAACTGTAGTATTTCTCCATTTAAACAAATAATCATAAATATTTCTTGAAAACCAACTCGGTGGCAGTTTCTTTTCTATATCTGATACACATTTGTGTTTTTTCTTTTGTCATAGATTTTATTTCATAGATATGAAAACTGACCAAGTATATATTATGATAACTAAATTCTAAAATAGCAATTGTTATGTACTAAATTGTGATTTCAGTTTAATGTATATCTGTATAAGAACACCAATGAATATGCACTATTGGTTGTAAGAGTAACATACAATTTCACCATGGTATGACTCATGATTACTTTAATACATGCAAAAATGTTGGGGGGGGGGGTTATAACAAGGCACATCTAGTCTTCAGAAGTACCTAGAACATAAAAAAGTGAATTTATTCTTGAAGCTGAATGTTCACATTTCATTTATATATGACCATATGAAAAAAATATGCAACTTTCAGCATGAAATAACATGAGGTCAAGAATTTTCAAAAAGTTACTAAATACCAATATTAAAAATGGTGGACAGTACGTGTGTTTGAATGCTTCCTGTGAATTTATTTGAAAAGATATCATAAAGTTGGGTTCATTTTTGAAATCTGCACACTCAAATTAAGCACATTCCATTTTAAAAGCAAGATATAATTTCAACTTGTGTATGACTCAAAAATATAGTATTTAATGCAAAAATGTTTGGGGTGTGTGTGATAAAAAGACACGGGGGGGGGGGGGGCTTCTGAATTACACGGAACATAGAAAAAGTCAATTTATTCTGAAAGCCGAATGTCAACAAAACATTTCTATTTAAAATATATGTAAGAAATATGCAAATTTAAGCTTGAAATAACATGAGGTCAGGAATTTTCAAAAACTGACAAGGACCAAGATTAAAAATGGTGGACGGTACATGAGTTTGAATGCTTCCTTGAATTTATTTGAAAAGATATCATACAGATGGGTTCATTTTTTAAATCTACACACTCAAATAATGCGGGAAACATTCTATTTTTATATATTCTGTTATCATGAGAAAATCATCCTCTGTTGCTATATATAGCTTGAGTTAGGTCAGTGAAATAAAACCTATAAATAATACCGTGGGATTCCACAAGAGCAGAAAGGCCCTACAAGTAACTCGTAGCAGGTGATGATATTATTTAAATTCATACTTCCTGGATAATCAGTTTCAATTTGGATAAGGTAAGTTTGGATGAGTATCATTTCCTAAATTTTTGGAAAATGGTGAATAATATCGAATGTATTGTGGTGGAGGGGGTGCGGGGGTGGGTGAAGGGTAGTGTGATTTGTATTTTTAACGTAGATTTAACAATTTTTTATCATGTTGCAACGATGTCTGCAGCGTGACAGTTTATATTGATACTTATGACTGGGGCATCGAGCAGCAGACATGTAGCATGGTGCCCCACCAAGTCACATTATCCTGACACCAGGCCGACCAGCCCTAACACTGACCTCTTAATGCTGAGTCCCAAGCGAGGCAGCTGTTAGTACCATTTTTAAATGTCTTTGGTATGACTCCCCCGGGATTTGAACCCGCGACCTCCCCCATCCGAGGCGAATGCTCTCACCACTGAATGGTAGAGTGAGATATATATACAAAGAAAGTTCATTCTTACACTCGCCTAGTGTCAGGAAAATGCGACAGAGTGGGACGTGATGCTACGTGTCATCGGTATGATGTCCCAGTCTTAAGATGCAATATGACTAAAACTATGTTAAAAATCTAAATCACTCCCCCCCCCCCACACACACACACACACGCACGCGCTCACATACATACACACACTCACGCACGCATGATGCACACATGCCTGTCTTAGTTCTCCGTTGCTCTTGTTCAAACAAATCTTTTCTTTTTTAAAATTAAAAAGTGTTGTTCCGCACATGCCCTCTTAAGAGAAATATCCAGTTGCCCGACAAACTCTCGTTTATATATCTATTAATAAATATATAGTGATCATCCTCGGACAATGAGAGTATTGATAAATATTAGTAATCTAGGACTTTGCAAGAGTTATCGCCCTATCTCAAATACATTATATACTGGAAAAAATGCGCTTTATTCCCTTTTCTTTTAATCATTTGTTTCCTTTTGCGGGTTGAAAGCCATTGCAAATAAAGCAATCTATCTATCTATCTATCTATCTATCTATCTATCTATCTATATATATATATATATATATATATATATATATATATATATATATATATATATATATATATATATATATATATTGCGAATATTTAGGAAGGGAGATATCCACATCTATTGCACGCGCGCTTGTGGCTGATAAGCCTAATATTGGACAGGCACGTCCGTCCACAGAGGCTGCAAGGGGATATCTTTGTTGTGGGTGATGCCGCTTTTCCCCGGTTTTTCTTCCCTATCGTTTATCCTCCAAGCTAGACCGTCTATTTTGTTAAAAAGTGTCAGTGGCCCGGTGAACTGTACTTCGCCAGATTTCACGGTCAGAAGCTTGTGATGCCCATTGGCGGTGATCGATGCCACTCGTGGTGAGGGTCTTTTTCAAGGAGTATTTTATATCACTTACTCGGTGCCCCTCTATCACTTTGGCTAGTGGACAGCTCACCATACAGTGCGATCTTTGGCAGGCGATGATTTTCCATCCTGGATACGTGCCCTGCCCAGCACAACTGTAACTTAATTAACGTTGCATCAACGCTGGTTATCCCTGTTTGCTTGAGGACTTTAATATTGGTGACGAAGTCACTCCAGTCGACGTTAAGGATGGTGCGGAGGCAGCGCTGATGGAAGCGTTCAAGAACGCGGTGGTGGCGGCTGTAGGTGACCCAGGATTCAGCGCCATATATGTGTGTGGTCAGTATGACAGCTCTGTATCTTTGTACCTCTCTTGAGATATGTATTGTACCAAGCTCGTTTATAGAGTCTGCTGAAGGCGCTGTTTGCCTTGGCCAGTCTGTTGTCTATTTATTTGTCGCCCCTGGCATCAGAGGATATCACATAGGCTAGATAGGTGTACCGGTGGACTACATTCAGCTCTGTCTAGTAAATGAAGATGCTTGGTGGCTGGTACTCTTCCTTGGGTGCAGGCTGGTGACGTACATAAGATTTCTTTAGGCTGCTATCAAGACCAAGGAGCTGGAAAGCTTCTGCAAACAGGATGGTACGTGCTGTAAGGCAGCTTCCACGTGGGCAACAATGGCAGCGTCATCTGCAAAGAGAATGTCTCTAATCAGTTTGTTCAAGATCTTGGCGTGGGCCTGAATTCAGCAAGTTAAAGAGGTTGCAATCCGTACGAAATGAATATAGATACCATCTTCGTCAATGCTGTCTTCTGTTGATTTTTGGAGCATCATGCTCAATAAGACTGAGGACAGTGTAGGGGCTAAAACGCAGCCTTGTTTCGAGCCATTTAAAATGGGTACGGTTGGTGACAGTTCGTTATTCTTTCTGACCTGACCAAGCTAGTCTTCATGCAGTTGTTTGATCATGGCAAGAAACTTGGGAGGACAGCCGAGCTTTTCAAGGATTTTCCAAAGTACATTCGTCAGGTCCACACATGTGATGTGATGTATATTCTTTGTTTTCTCCGAGATCTTTCTCAGGACGAACGCCATAAAAAAAATAATCCGAAACCTGACTCCTGTTTGATTTTTTTTAGCAAATTCCCTGTAGGTGGACGTTTTAAAGCTCTTTGTTCATATTTAAAATCTTATTCAAAATTTGTTAATTGTTTCCTCCTAAGATATTTCAATGTGGTAGAACCGTGATATGTCTATAATTATCTTTTCTCTATAGTTCGTTTTCAGTTGCGTGAGTTTCTTCCACTCTAATTTTTGCCCCAGTTTCTATCTACTTTGCGAAAGTTGATCATTGTTACCTTTCTCATTTGTGCCGAATTAGATCAGTTGGTGGAGCGTCGGAATCCTATTTCATGGGTCGTGTTTTTATACCTGCCCTCCACAACGTGCGTATGCTGCCTTATTATGCCTTTGGGAAGGCACTTAGTTCCCATTTCCTAATCAAAATCCTGTGAAAGTCGTCCTCAGCGTTCTACCGAAGGAGCGTTTTTGTAGGTTCGCGTTTGCGACAGTAGATGCTATCTTGAACGTTGTGCCATCTGGTGTGCAATTCGAGGTTGAAATCCTTGAGGCCTTGCTCCGTCATTAAGAGCCAGCGCTTTTCGGTCTTCCCACCTGGATATTGCAACCAGTACTGGTTTTTTTAATTGCAGCATTTTTTAAGTGCACGATTGTAATCCAAATTAAAAATTCTTTGATTAATGTGGTCAAAGAATTGCAAAGATCAGAATTGAATGTAGTTGCAATTGGCGGTGGCTTCGTTTTGTCTCTTATTTCTGCATTCATAAACCGTTTGGTGGGTGTGACGTGGATGATGCTGAGGACACAACGTCGATTAAAGGATCCCTGTCTTATAGTCATCACCGCTGTAATCGTGATTGTGTCTGCATCATACAGCACGACTTGCATAATTTGCAGCCGGATGTTTCTAACAAGGCTGTACTTTGAGCTCCAAATTGACCTATCTATCGTTTTCTGGTAGCCACGAGTGTGTTCGATACGATCGCTGATTTACCGTTCACTGGAGCTATGGAGTAAGCATCTGAGATACGTGAACAAGTCAATTATTCTAATCTCGTGCCCCTGTGATGTTTTTGCTGCGCGATGGTTCATGGTCTGATCATTTTGATATTGGTCCACTACAGTTGATCTCAAGACCGAATGTTTTTGTTCTCTTTCATAATGTGCAGTAAGATCTGTAGCAACTCAAAACAGTAGAGGAACATCGCGTTAATTGTTAGAGTGTCCAGTTCATTGGTGGCATGCGAACGATTAGGGCTATTATCGAACGCATCTGTTGATATTAAGACAATTAGAACATTAACCATCGGCTTGAACGCTCGGTAGACCTAGCTAAATGAAGGTTTTGCGTAAGCATAGGCAATCCTTAATGGTTGGTTGAATTATTGCGAGTTTGTATGAATGTGTTGAGCGTATCAAGCAGTCATTGGTTGACCTTCCTGGCGTAAACCCGTTATGTTCTTACCTTTGCACTTCATGTAAAGGTTGTTCATCCTGGTTATGAGAATAGAGGAGAAAGTCATTTTTGTCACATATGATACAGTACTGACGTTGTAATTAATGTTATCATACATAATGTCTTTGCCTTTGTAGAATGGCACCATAGTGTTCTTTTTCAGTCATGGATGACACTAGGTTCTCTCACAGAAAGATGAATCATGGTTAATTACGCTATTCTGTCTTCACTTGCAGCTTTTGAGAAATTTAAAAGCGATACAACAGATATCGGCTGCTTTATCATTGTTTTTTCTCTCCAGTTTCTTGTATGGAACAGCTGTCTCGATCTTCTTTGGTAACTCTAACGTTATGGTATGGGCTAGAGCGGCTAGAATGGATGCATCTTCAAACTACTGTAATCGGGTAGCAGGATCACTGTTAAGCAGCCGAGATTTTGTGTTCTCTTCATCGTTCTGCTTGATGTCACATATAATTCTAACCGCCAATCTTTTGTAAAGGTGGGTGATAATCCATAAAAGGGCATGCTCACGTCCCTGAAATGAGCAAATATACCTCTGGATAAAGCCTTTTCTGCATCTGTACCTTTACGATCAGCCGAGTTTTACTTATCCATTGCGAAATGTTTCTTCCATTCTTGCCAAGATTGCAATAGGTTATTAAGTCGATATGGAATATGAAAGCTCTTCTGGGCTCAATAACCTTTAGCGTTTTATTTGAAATGCAGTCCAGTTTGACGTTTTGACCCAGACGGCGATTGGCGGTGCCATTCATTGCATCGCGGAAATACTTCCAGTATTTTTCCTTGTCCTCGGAAAACTCTTCTGGTTTCGAATTTCGACTAACTACCCATTAGTATAGTGGGATCTATGTTATGCTAAACGACAGGAACGTGAAACTTACCCCAATTATTTCTAAGATTTCACTCATATTTTACGGTATGAAGAGGGATGGAACAGGCCAGGCTCACAAAAATCAAACGTCAAAGTTGTAAACTGTTTCATAAATATTCTAACACTAGTATTGAGAAGTGTGCGAATCTGTTACAAATGTATTAAAATAAACAGTCTGCAGTCATGAATTGAAGTTGATTTTGTTTCTATTTTTCCAGAATTTTGACTTCACACTTAATTAAAACATTTTAAACATAATAATGGCACATGACATATTGTACAAGCAAGAGCAAAGTAGGCATAATTGATATACTTTCAGACACGTCATTGATATACCATTTTATCTGAAAAAATCATACATAGTGATATGAAACAGAAAATCAATTGCACAAATGCTAGTATTAAGGTTTAGCACTACCGTTTTGGGATTTGCAAAGAGAATGAGTTTTGAAAATAGCAGATCTTCCTTGCTGGTAATCCTGAATATCTAAAGAGACTATGTATATCTTCAATTTTTTAAAAGAATGTTTAATTCCCAAAGAATTACCTTTGATTCGAAGTATGAGGCATGAGTGTAATATAGGTTGTAGAGTATACAGCTTGGACTTACATCACACTGCTAGCTCAAGTTGGCCCTTTTTATTTCAGGATTTAAAGAGGTGATTTAGATGTAAAAATGCAATCCGACAACTTTTCTATACTTATACATTTTCTAATGCATTTATACCCTCATAATTTATAATACAAGAAGCTGATATTGCATCATCTGGCGAAATTTATATTCAGTGCCGGAAAACCAAATTGGCAGAGTAGGTACCGGTATATGGGCCCCACGCCTTTTAGAGGCCCCGAGACAACGCTTGTTTGATACTATTTTAAATTTTGGTTTAATAACATAAAATGTTAATTTTTGTTAATAACAATAATAATTGTTTTGTGTAATAAAACTGGTGTATTAGAATTGTTGGTTGGTAAAATTAAAAACGTATTAGAAGATAATATGTGGGGGGGGGGGCGAGATTTTGACTGCCTAAGAATCTCGACAAGGTTTAATCCGGAACTGTTTATATACCTATTTTAATAAATGCTAAAGTTAATTCAAGCTCATGTTTCGAGCATATGGGAGATATCCATTTGATTGGGTGTATGTTTTAGATAGTCAATAGATTACAGTCAAAGGTACATGAACGTAGTATCGAGTTATTCCAATTTTCTCTCGACTGTGCATGTTGCAGATGCAACAACTTCACCTTATACATGTCCGTCTTCTAAAAAAAAGTATATACTCACTGTAGAGAGAAATCTAGACAACAAACCTTTCAGGGGTCGATTACATACGACCAATAAATCCGATCTCGGTGTATTGTCGATACCACAACCGCGAGAACGTGAAATCATTAAGTCTTTAGGCCATTACTATTTGATCTAATTATTTTAACTTACTGTACATAACAAACAGCTTTCTGGGGATTTTTGGATACTATTTCATAGCTGCAAGCAGATTATGGGTTCTGGTTGTATAAAATCACATGCCATTCTATATTGTAGTAACCTGGAACGCTGTATTATCGCGGTTCTTAGTGTTCTTATCGGTACATATTAACTATGTTTTTGGTAATGCTGCATACTTAGAATTTGTACAGTGTCAATGACTTTACATCTTTCTATTCCTGTAAAAAAAAATCATTGTCAATAGAAGCGCGTAAATATAAATAATAAAGCATATGGAGGCTGACTCTGTCAAACGTACCACGGGGGAAAAACTATATTATCGCGGTATTTGACTAAATTCGGTATGGTAGCACACACGTATCATAATAAACATGAATTGTAACTTATCTATGAGAAGGAATGCACACACTTGTACTGGCAGAATATTTTCACAATAAACGAAAGGATCCATTGATCAAATCAAACACACAGATGTAATTAAATTGGAATCCATTAAAAACAATATTACATATTAAAATAAAGTATTATTTAACTTTACGTGAGTTTTAAATGCAATGAAAGCTAAGAACTATAATTATAAAAGAAATTATTATTATTATTATTATTATTATTATTATTATTATTATTGAAATATTACTGATTTCTAGAAAGTGTAACTGTTACTATATTCTTATTTATGTACGAGAAATATGATTATAAGCGACATTTTGTCTATTTTAGTCCATATTGGCTACCATGGAATGAAACTTCAACCATAACCTTGTAAGGACACGTATGTCATCATCAGTATGCATATAATCTTCAAACATCAGACGATACAGTGATTACATTTTGTAATCAAAGCCAATGCCAGATTAGTAATTTCGATTGGATATTTGTATATGATGATCAACGTAATTGCATGCACTTTTAAAAAAATTGATTTAATTTTTTAATGCCGAAAGCTTTTCCTGGTGATGTGTGCGTTCAGTTCGTCGTATGTAATTGATAATGATCAGAATAGTTATATCAAAGTTTGTTAATTCCAAGCAGTTGAATAATTTGCATCTTTTTTTGTCATTACAATAATCCAGAGAAAACTATCAGTCCCTTTGAACTTTTCAACGGCAAACGAGCACTATGTGGAATCAAGAAAACCGGACATCTGGTGGAACCACTATCAATGCATGGAAAATTACAATTTATTTTTTAGTATGTGGTGCCTTCAAAACTGATTTAATTTTTTTAAATTTAAACTTATTTTAAAAATGTTGACATTTTAGAGTAAATTGTGCTGTAAGATATTTGCGCCTTTACTGGCTTCAGCTTTACATCGGTAAACAACATCTAGACGTCGCAGGTCCAAACTTAAACGAAAATCCCAATTGCCGCGATAATATACAGCCCGCGATGATATAATTGTGCATTATTCGAATAGTAAAATAGAGTAGCTAAATAATAAAAACACAAAATCTTCAGAATGAAAGCTAACAATGTCTGAACTATTCAAGTGTAAATAGAATATACAAATTTACCATTTTAGTAAATGAATAAAGAAAGTAAAAGTGTCGACAAAAAGCATGTGTCTGTTTATATTAGGAACACAATGTTATCAGTACAATCAGATATTGTGTTTGAGACAGGGGAGGCGACTCTGTTAATATTAGAGAACAATCCAGTCACTGTAGATATTACAAAGCTTTTATCGGAAAGATTTTTATTTTTTATTTTTTGTTAGTTTCAACAACACTTTTAACGCGCTATTCGCGCTATAATGCCGAAAGCTTTTCCTGGTGATATGTGCGTTCAGTTCGTCGTATGTAATTGATAATGCTCAGAATAGTTGTATCAAAGTTTGTTAATTCCAAGCAGTTGAGTAATTTGCATCTTTTTTTGTCATTACAATAATCCAGAGAAAACTATCAGTCCCTTTGAACTTGTCAACGGCAAACGAGCACTATGTGGAATCAAGAAAACCGGACATATGGTGGAACCACTATCAATGCAGGGAAAATTACAATTTATTTTTCAGTATGTGAAGCCTTCATTGCAATAGTATAGCGGGACATTCATGTCGGTTTGCACTTGTATAAACTGCACAGGAAATAATTTATCACGTATCACACAAATGTTTATAATCGTTGTTTGCCAAGAGTGGTCATGTGTTGATCATATACTTTTCCGTAACTGGTCATTGCGATTTGCGAGTGAATCTAGGTAGTACAAAAGACTCCTGAATTATCACTCCATTTCTGACAACGTTGATTCCATGCTTTGCCACGTATAGTTCATGCAGTGGCAGTAGACCAGTGCTAACTTTCGGTAAAGTTTATAGTCTGGCTTTGACGAGTAGAAACAGGTAAATAAGTTATCAGTTGAAAAAATAAAGACTATTAATTACGGCGTTAAATGTTACGGACGTAGTTGACGTACTCAACAACCATTGTTAGGAACACGGAACCACAACCTTGAGATGAATGATCCAAATAATACAGACTGAATAATAATGGCCACTATTTTCCGATCATGACTTTCTCGCCAATAATTCAAGTTTGCCACTCAAATATTTGACGGAAACAAGCATTAATACCATCAAGGCGCTGAAATGTCTCATTTGTTCAGGTGCTGTCAAATGATATTATTATCTTTTTCATATACTCTGCGCTGATTAATGGAAAATACATCACATTTCAAGTTACTTTCGTAGATGATTTTTCGTGGATGTTATGGTTGTCAATACATGCATCAATTTCATCAGTTAATTGCATTTCTGAAAGAAAAAAAAACAGACTGTATACCGGCTCGTCAAAAATCTCCATATATTCAATAGTGATGTTGTTAGATATATTTCCTGGGGGCGGTAACATAATGATCTCGGAAACAATATTAATAGACAAGCAACGAACTAATACACAATTGAAACTTGTTTGAAATCACGTTATACAATAATGACACCAATAGCTAAATTAGTGGGCACCCTCCTCCTAAACGGCCTGTTTGACTCGTATGATAGTTACTATGCTTCTTTTTTGTATGATTGTCATCAAACTGTGTAAACACTATTGTCATCAGATGTAGATATGTATATCGATAAATAACTTTTCTCTTGCGATCTTGTATAAACGTTGTGACCTTTTACCATCACTTACAGTTAAATACAGTGTATGGCAAACTTCTCTGATTGCATCTACTTTTTCAGTTTCTTATGGATCGCCATGTAAATTTATAGTATGCTTACCTACTTTGCTCCCTAAATTTTTTTGGATTTATTGTCCATGTTGTAAAATTCATTGAAATGCTTATACTATTTTAAAATTTCCCTATTTTTGCAGATGAAAAGCAGAGAAGAGTCTTAAGGAGAGTATGATTTTGACATTTGTTCGCATCTAGTTGATGAATAAGAAATTACAGCATTTGCGAAAAGAAAGTGGGAAATGATTTCTCCATTTTGATTAAAGTACACAGTTAATTCAATGGTCTTCGTAGCGAAATGCTATAAGGAAATTCGTGTTGTGAAATCTGGATATTGTATTATATCTTAAGAAAACACACATAAACAGGACAAACGAGAAGCATGGAAGCAGAATTCCTGCATTTTGTAAAATGTGCAACATGCTTAGTTACCGTAGGCAATGAAGTCCTTACGTTCAATATTATGACACGCCTAAGTAAATATCATATAGTATGGCTAGATAAAACAGACTTTCGTGATCAGTCTAATGATCAGTGATCAGTCTAATGATTTGATAGCGATGACAACACTACATCACTAGGCGTATGAACTTATACAGGTAGTCACCCGCTAGGACGGAAGGTCTCTACCGATGAACGGACAAGTGTTCGGGACCAGGGCGCAACATATGTACTAGATGATGCGGCTGTGGCTAACCAGCTGTTGTTCGAAACAGCAGGGAAGGCAGATCTCTTCAATCGTGGTTGACCATCTGCCTAGGAGAGGGAAATTCTGATAGAAAACCTACGGCCTGCGTACCTCGCTGTCATCGTCCTTTCTTGCTGGGCCATGGAAGATGAAGCCCAGGTTTAAAGGGTGGGGCCAGTTTGCGCAGACTGCACCCCACCTAAAAGCTCCATTGCACAGACATAAATAAACTGGCTTCTATCGACTGTTTACGTTCGACTCTATTAATCCCTGTAGAGGGGAGAAAATGAAAGATGTCACTGGAAGCCGCAGTCTCTATTCTACATGCGGACGACTCCTTCCTTTTGGCCGTCTGGTGTTGATTCGTAGACGACACCATCACCCGGCAGCAACCTGAGTGCTTAAGCATCATTTTTAGGGCCAGCACTGCTTGCTTTGCATGGAGAGGGGCCTTTAACAGGTGACCTAACCAAATGTTGTCTCCTTACACCCAGTTGGCCTGCCGCAGCCAACGAGTATCTTCCAATGCGGTCGAAAAATAACGGAAAAAGAAGGCATGCCCCCACCTGCCTCACATCGTGGTAAAAAACTCAAAATGGCTTGTTGAAACATCAGAACAATGCTAGACTCATCCGATAGCAACATATCAGAACTTCACTCAGAAGTTCATTAATCGCACATGAACTCTCTCGCCATAGTATTGACATTGCTAAACTTTGCGACGTCCGACGACGAACGTCTGAGAGAATTAGGCGCTAAATACACCCTGTACTGGTCAAGAAAACCAAATAATGAAAAACGACTTTCAGGATTAGGTTTCATGATCAAGGACTCAGTTGCCACCATGTTAATAAACTTCCGACTGGTCACACCGACCACATCATGTCCATGCGTCTCCCGTTAGGGAGCCAATAACATGCCACACTCTTCAGTATATTTGCTCCAACACGTCAGGATGATCATTCTGAAAAGAATAAATTATATGCGGGCCTACGCAGACTTCTCATGAGCGTCCCAGAGAGAGAGAGAGAGAGACAATATAATCATCCTCGGAGATTTCAATGCTAGAGTGGGCAGAGACTCAGAAGCCTGGAAATCCGTTCTTGGGAAACATGGCATTGGTAGCTGCAATGACAACGGGCGCCTGCTTCTTGAAGTTGGCGCAGAATTACAGCTCACCATCGTAAACACCGTATTTCAGCAGAAAGATAACCTGAAAACTACCTGGATGCACCATAGATCAAACCACTGGCACCTAATAGAACACATCATAGTACGCTAGAGGGACATAAAATATGTCCTTCATCCCAGAATGATGCCCAGTTCAGCATGCTACACAGATCATCGTCTTGACAGATGCAAAAGATTCTTCCACTTCAAGCCCAGGCCCAGACAACAAGGAAGTACCCAGAGAAGGAAGCTCCAGATCAAAACAATTTGTGTGCTGACGTCAACGCAGATTTTCAAGAAAGCCTGTAGTCTAGACTTGATGAACCAAATTCTCCGCCAGATCTATATCCTGAAGAGATGTGGAATCACATCAAGGATCCCATTCTGCAAACCTCAGAAGAAATCCTTGGATTTACCACTAAGAGAAAAAAAGACTGGTTTAATGAAAACAACCGAGAAATTCAAGTACTACATGCCTAAAAGAGACCAGTGTACCAAGCCCACCTACTTCAACCATCCTGTCCACAGAAGAAATCAGCTTTTCGCCTTATCTGCAGTTTCCTCCAGTGCAGGCAACGAGACATACAAAATGAATGCTGGACAAACGTTGCAGAAAGAACCAGCTGTACGCTAACGCTGGTGACTACAAAGGGTTCTGTGACGCTTTGAAAGCAGTTTATGATCCTCCTTTCCAAATGCAAAGCCCCCTATGAAGTTAATAATGGCCATGAGCTAATAACCAACAGGGAATCTCTCATAAACCGCTGGTCAGAGCACTTCCACATCCTCTTCAGCACCAGCCGTACAGTCCAGGAGGCAGCGATTAATCACATCCCACAACAGCCCCCAAAGATGGAACTCGAAGAGGCACCCACACTGCAAGAGACTGTAAAAGCCATACAACAGCTGGAGACTGCAAATGCTGCAAGAAACGACGGTATCCCATCAGAGATATGGAAGAGTGGAGGACCAGTATTACATAACGAAAATAACGAGTTCTTCATTTGCTGCTATGAGCAAAAGAAACTTCTACAAGACCTCCGAGACGCAGTCATCATCACCTTGTACAAAAGAAGGCAGAAAGGTCTGACTGCTCAAACTACCGTGGGATAACTCAGGTCTCTATTGCAGGCAAAATCCTTGCTAAAGTGTTGCTGAACAGACTGGTGCCCATCATTGCAGAAGAACATGCTCCAGAGAGTCAATGTGCCTTCAGACCCAATAGGTGCACAACTGATATGGTGTTCGTCCTGAGCCAGATTGAAGAAAAATGTCGAGAACAAGACAAAATACTATACATCACATGTGTGGACCTGACAAAGGCATTTGACACGGTGAGCAGAAATGGACTGTGAAATTGTTTATTAAATGTTCGGCTATCCTCCCAAAATCCTTACCATGATCATCCAACTGTAATAAGACCAGCTAGGTCAGGTCATCAACAATAACGATCTGTCACCAAACTTCCCCATTGTAAATGGAGTGAAACAGGGCTGTGTTGCAGCCCACACACTGTTCTTAATCTTCTTCAGCATGATACTCCTAAAAGCAGCAGAAGACCTCAATGACGAAGATGGCATCTATTCTGATTTCGTACTGATGGCAACCTCTTTAACTTAAGGCGACTTCAGCCCACACGAAGACATTGACAAACCTGATCAGAGCACATCTCTTTGTAGATGACGCTGCCCTTCTTGCCCACGTGGAAGCTGCCTTACATTACGTAACATCCTGCTTTGTAGAAACTTACCAGCTCTTTGGTCTTGACGTGAGTTTAAAGAAAACTAAAGTACTTAAGCAGCCTGCACCCAAGGAAGAGTAGCAGCAACCATGCACCTTCATTGACCAGGCATAGCTGAATATAGTCCACAAGTTCACCTACCTGGGCTGTGTGATATTCATTGATGCCAAGATGGACAAAGAAATCGATAACAGACTGCCCAAGGCAAACAGCGTCTTCGGCAGACTCTATAAACGAGTGTGGTACAATGCCAGTCTCAAGAGAGGTAGAAAGATCAGCTTCTACAGAGCTGTCGTACTGATCACCCTCCTATATGGCGCGGAATCCTTGGTAACCTACAGCCGCCGCCTCCACCTCCTTGAACGCTTCCATCAGCGCTGCCTCTATACCATCCTCAACATCCACTGGAGTGACTTCGTCACCAACATTGAAGTTCTCAAACAAGCAGACATTACCAGAGTTGAGGCAATACTAATGAAGATACAGCTACACTGAGTAGGGCACGTGTCCAGGATGGAAGATCATCGCCTGCTAAAGATCGTGCTGTTTGACGAGCTGTCCAATGGCCACAGTGATAGAGAGGTACCCCGTAAGAGATATAACGACTCCTTGAAAAAGACCCTCAGCACGTGCGGCATCGATCACCACCAGTGGGCATCACAATCTTCTGACCGTGAAAGCTAGAGAAGTACAGTTCACTCTGCCACTGCCACTTAACAAACTTAACAAAATATACGGGCCTGCTTGTGAGGAAAACGGAGAACCAATACAACCCAGACATTCCCTTGCACCCTCTATGGACGGACGTGCCTGTCACATATTGGGGTTATCAGCCACCAGCGAGCGTGCAATAGACTGGACATACACCTTCCTAAATCATCGCTAGCAATGTCATGCTAACATAACCGCTCCAGTGGCCTAGTGGTTAGAGTGTCCGCCGCCGTCGTCTTCAAGAGAGATATCTTTACATCATGTCCTGTATGAGTAATTATGTTTAAGCTCACTGATGTAGTCAGTGACGGTCTGTTCCCACACTTCCTGCCAATGAAAAACATACAATCAGCTGGATCATCTAAATCTCATCCTATGATAACTTTATTGGAATATTATACCGTGTGCCGATTTATAAATGACCGGCATGCTTGTGCTAATTGAACTAATATACTGAATTAGAAACATTGTCTTCATCTGTGAAGAGTTGGAATAGGTATCCTAACCAAGAAAAAAACCTGATTTACTGCAGCAAGAGCATAACTTCTGCTGTTTGCGATTGTGTTGTAAATTGTTCTGTTATTTTTAGTTTCAGTTTAAATTAGTAAAGGGCAAAGCAAATCTAGATAAATCATCTCCACCTTCGTCCTCACTTCACCATTCTTTTTGACAAGCCTGTCCCGATTTTGGTCTGCTCAGTAGTAATGCTTCCATCTGCAACAAGATACAACAGAGTCTATGCTCATTCGTTAATTTTGCTACATATTACTGACTAGAATGCGTGAAAGATCATCGGCAATGATTTATGTTTACCCCCTAGCATTTTATTAAACAACCGTTTTGCATTTGCCTACTTCATTAAAACATTGGACTATTTGCTAATATCGCTCTTTAATATATGAAGTTACGATACATTGTTGTGGCCTGCTGTTACTGTAGACCGCTTCCCCAAATTGTCTGATAAATTCAACCACTGCATCAAGTTCCTTTCCAGAAGTGTTGTACCGCTGGTGCTTTAGACCTTAAGAGAAACTTCCAAAGGCGATCAATCTTTTCCCACTCCATGGATTTAAATAAGTTCTGCTCAGGTGTCATTATCCCTGCATGTGTGTCCAGTATAACGATATCGTTGTTGTTCTGCATATCTAAAACTTCCAATGTTGCCATGGGACAGTCTCCTAATTACCTCGAGAGTCAATCATAATACACTGACTCAATTATTTAAATGATTACTAGTTCTAATTCAGCTATCCCAAAAGTCGATGAATAAACCAATTATTAAACAAGAATGAAAAAGCAGTATTACAAGTACATATATGATAATTTATCTTTCAAGACACCATTAGCTGTTTAAAAGTTTGTTGTGTGCAAAAATAATGTGCAGATAAGTAAGTAAAATATGTAGTTTAACATTATTAAATATATTTTGCTGATTTATTCCGCAACAAATGTAATAATAAACATGTACTAAGATCAATTCTGGTGACAAACAGATCATTTACAATGTATTGTGAACAGTGTCATCTTTATTCAAAAACATTAAGAATTTTCATGAGTTATCTAGAGACGTTTACATGAAAGAACTAAATCCACATTTAGTTCGATAAAGTTTCTATATGTGGTATAGTTCAAACATTATTTACATAGTGTAACATGATTTCCAGTTTCTTAATAATACAGGTTTGATTATAATTTACGGTTCATGGTCGTAAAATTCTCTCTTGGATGAGGAAGGAACTCTTCATTTAAAACTATGCATACACTAATTTGGAAGTGACATCCGATGCGTGTCTTTTTGATTAATTGTGAAAACTATATCCTTAAATAGGAGGTCCATCAAAACATTCCACAATAAAATGCAATTTATCCGCTTTGGGATGTTTTATTTATCCACATATCTAATGCTTGTCAAGGTTTTGACTGCATCTTGAAAGCCATTATTGGAAGATTGGTTTAAAAGAAAAACGATTCATCTAATGTTTTACTCCTTTTCAGATATCAATGGAATGTGTGACTTAAATAGTGGAGAAGTCACCATGATGAAAAATATTCAGAATGACAAACTGCTGACACAGAAGCATAGAGACACTGGCCAGTGTTCAAGCACCATCAAAGAAATGAATACAATTTCATCTCTCATCAGTTTAAAAGGAAATGTAAATGAAAAAATATTACCAAGACCAGCTTTGAAGTTCCAATATTCGAAAGAACATTTGAAATCAGAGAAAATGTTTTACACATACATACAAAGCAGTGATACAAATGAAGGTTTGGATGCAAAAAATTGGTACCTGGTAGTGAGTTCAGATCACCCTTTGTTTAGATGCTCCAATTTAATTATTAATGCAGTAAGAATACCGCCAATGCCCCACATTCAGCTACCTGCACATGCATTACCTCTAACCATATTCTTGGAGCCAAACAGTAGCTTTAATGTTCCATCAGCAAGAGCAGAGGTCGTTACTGCAGGGGCCAATATCACAGCTAGTTCAGCACAAGAACAGTCTCCCAATCAATCTAGGGAGACAGAGAATATGTCATCATTTTCAAACAGAGTATTGGTTGAACAATTTCCATCCACAATCTCAGCAGATGGGGGGAATGGATATTTGGAATGTAGCTATACTTTATCACTGAGGCCATCTAATGATGATCATAAAGAAACTACATCCTCGGAGAGAACAGCATTAAAGTGGAATGTTGACACTAATGTGAGTTTATATGATTTGAATGTTACCCTTCCCTCCCTCCCTAATGAATTATACATGTGAATCTTCCTGCCAGGAAGAATTTCATCTCTAGAAAAGAGGTGTCCCCTGCCTTTCCACCACTCATTGAAATCTCCTGTGGACTCAAAATTATTATTCAGATAGATCCAAAACAGACATTTGTCCATTACCTAGATTTTAGTGTCATATAGCTGCTGTATAGTCTTCCTGGGAACTGGCTTATTCAAACATGACAATATCCTACAAGTATCCCTTGGCTTATACTGTGTGTGATAAGTTGTTTTTAAGAATGGATTAAAGATGTTAGAAAAGGGATTATGGTTGAATTACTAAAGAGCTCAAGCAGCATATTGTCTGTTTGGCATCACTGTCGGAAGTTTTATTGTGTGATTCAGAAAGGATTACAGATTTTAATGGTTTATGCTTGGATTTGTCATTACTAAAAGCATCAAGCGCTGTCGAAAGCCTTTGCTTATATTGAATGTTTTGAAGATAACTTTCAGAATTAAGGAAATTGAAGGAATTATTCACATTTTATTGAAGATGGCGCACTGTGTCACATCTGTTGTCTAACAAAAATATATTTCCCCACACAAATATGATGGTGTGTTGATAGTGAAACTCT
This sequence comes from Unio delphinus, assembly GCA_029339505.1. NCBI lineage: Eukaryota > Metazoa > Mollusca > Bivalvia > Unionida > Unionidae > Unio > Unio delphinus. Next base: position 1,247,168 of record JAQISU010000155.1, on the reverse strand, counting down.
CAACTGGTTTAAAGTATGCTGAATATGACAATGTTGGAGACACCTAGTGCCTATAAGATTAGAAATTATTATTTGATGAATAAAATATCTAAATGTTGTGCAGTTTTGATATCCTTGATGCTTTTGTTTTTTTAATTTGGTAGAGGGTATACAAACAACTGGGAAGGTATGTGATCCCTATAACATTACCAATGCAGACACTGAAAGAATAATATCTGTTCAGTGGAATGTTCAGGCTGATTCCATAGGAAGCACTGATCAAGTAATAATTCATCATCTCTTAAGTGTTAAGCTCAATAATGCTTAGAACTGCCACACATATTAATCCCGGCAATGGTTTACTAAGAAATGGTAAAAGTGCTAGTGCTCCTTATAGAGAAAGTATTATAGACAACAAGTTACTGTTATAGGACTGTGTTCATTCCATTCCATCTTTGAGATGCTGTGCTTATTTTGATATGATAACAACAAATTTGTTGAATATAGTAGTTATCATTTTGATGTAAAAAAAACAATTCAGCACATGTCAGAAAGAGTGGTCTGTGTGCATGTAATCTGCCATGCAGGTCCTACAGTTATTGGAGAGTTCATTATTTTCAATTCAGGATTCATTAGTTAAGGGCAAGGTAGCATGCCACAATTAAACACCAACTGCTTATTAAAAATCATATCATAAATAGATTTGAAGCAGATATTCAAAATAGTTTTTAAAACACTAGGTGATGCTGGTGATGTTTCTTCATAAGAGATATGTGACAGCTGCCATAGCTACTCAGCCCTGTGTTGTAAATAATTCCAGGACTAAAATGGAGGATTAAATAAACAGATCTAAAACAACTTGCACTCCATCACACCCCGGAAAAAACAGATAAAAATTGTTTTTTTTAATTCAAACTTTAAAGTTTTAGCCAAGACATTTTTAGTATTTCAAGGCAGGCTGGATTTAGAGGTACCAGAGTTTATTTTAATAAAGTTCATATGACTGGGTAAGTAGTCTTGGATAAACATAATTTTCTAATAAATTTCCTCCATTATTAAAATCTGCAAATTTTAATGATGTGAGTTGCTGAATAACATCCACTAGCTTTCATTTCCAGCGATAAAATGAGTGATATATGAAGCTTTCATTGACCAGCTTTTGATCATGATTTAAGCAAATGGGATCTTATGTTTTCCTTCTTTGAGAAAATGAATATTGGCATTTGTAAGCAGTATAAAAGTTATTAGCATGTGCTATAATGCAAGAAAGGTGCACATTTATTTTATATAAGACAGCATGAATCAGATAGGTGGTTGATTAAAGTTGGTTACGTGTGGGAAGAAATATTTCTAACAAAATGATCTGTATTTATTTATTTGATAATTGATCATTGTGCCTTGTTGCTGCAGAATTCAGGTTCTGATGAGAGAATCCCCAGAGTGCATTCCCATCCAGTGGAGGAATCTGCAGAGATAGATACTCCATCTCAGCAAATAGCAGAGGCAGGATCCATTTTCATTGGTAATTTCAATTAGCTTTTCTGTTCAAAATCTTTGCAAGAAGAGACAAAGGTGTTAGTTTTCTGATGCAGTTTGTGTGATTAAGGTTACATACACAATTCTGAAACTGATAGACTATTGCATCGATCTTGATAAAATAGTTATACTTAGTTAATAATGGCCTTCAGCTAATAACCGACAGGGAATCTCTCATAAACCGCTGGTAAGAGCGCTTCCACATCCTTTTCATCACCAGCCGTACAGTCCAGGAGGCAGCGATTAATCACATCCCACAACAGCCCCCAAAGATGGAACTCGATGAGGCACCCACACTGCAAGAGACTGTAAAAGCCATACAACAGCTGAAGACTGCAAATGCTGCAGGAAACGACGGTATCCCATCAGAGATATGGAAGAGTGGAGGCCCAGCATTACATAACGAACATAACGAGTTCTTCATTTGCTGCTGAGAGCGAAAGAAAAGTCCACAAGACCTCCGAGACGCAATCATCATCACCTTGTACAAAAGATGGGAGAAAGGTCTGACTGCTCAAACTACCGTGGGATAACTCAAGTCTTCATCGCAGGCATAATCCTTGCTAGAATGTTGCTGAACAGACTGGTGCCCACCATTGCAGAAGTACATGCACCAGAGAGTCAATGTGCCTTCAGACCCAATAGGTGCACAACTGATATGGAGTTCGTCCCGAAACAGATACAAGAGAAATGTCGAGAACAAGGCAAATTAATATACATCACATGTGTGGACCTGACAAAGGCATTTGACACGGTGAGCAGAAATGGACTGTGAAATTGTTTTTTAAATATTCGGCTATCCTCCCAAAATCCTTACCATGATCATCCAACTGTAATAAGACCAGCTAGGTCAGGTTATAAACCATAACGTTCTGTCACCAACCTTCCCCCTTGTAAATGGCGTCAAATAGGGCTGTGTTGTAGCCCACACACTGTTTTTAATCTTCTTCAGCATGATACTCCAAAAAGCAACAGAAGACCTCAATGACGAAGATAGCATCTATATCCGATTTTGTACTGATGGCAACCTCTTTAACTTAAGGCGACTTCAGCCCACACCAAGACAGTGACAGAACTGATCAGAGCACTTCTCGTTGTAGATGACGCTGCCCTTCTTGCCCACGTGGAAGCTGACTTACATTACGTAACATCCTGCTTTGTAGAAACTTGCCAGCTCTTTGATCTTGACGTGAGCTTAAAGAAAACAAAAGTACTTCACCAGTCTTCACCGAAGGAAGAGTACCAGCAACCAAGCACCTTCATTGACCAGGCATAGCTGAATATAGTCCACAAGTTCACCTACCTGGGCTGTGTGATATTCATTGATGCCAAGATCGACAAACAAATAGATAACAGACTGCCCAAGGCAAACAGCGTCTTGGTAAGAATCTATAAACGAGTGTGGTACAATGCCAGTTTAAAGAGAGGTAGAAAGATCAGCTTCTACAGAGCTGTCGTACTGATCACCCTCCTATATGGCGCGGAATCCTTGGTAACCTACAGCCGCCGCCTCCACCTCCTTGAACGCTTCCATCAGCGCTGCCTCTATACCATCCTTAACATCCACTGGAGTGACTTCGTCACCAACATTGAAGCCTTCAAACAAGCAGATATCACCAGCGTTGAGGCAATACTAATGAAGATACAGCTACACTGAGTAGGGCACGTGTCCAGGATGGAAGATCATCGCCTGCTAAAGATCGTACTGTTTGATGAGCTGTCCAATGGCCACAGTGTTTTTGATAGAGAGGCACCCCGTAAGAGATATAACGACTCCTTGAAAAAGACCCTCACCACGTGTGGCATCGATCACCAACAGTGGGCATCACAGTCTTCTGACCGTGAAAGCAAGAGAAGTACAGTTCACCCGGCCACTGCCACTTAACAAACTGAACAAAATATACGGGCCTGCTTGTGAGGAAACACGATGGCGAAGAAAATACCGAGAGCCATTGGCAACACCCATCACAACCCAGACATTCCTTTGCACCCTCTATGGACGGACGTGCCTGTCAAATATTGGGCTTATCAGCCTCCAGCGAGCGTGCAATAGACTGGACATACACCTTCCTAAATCATCGATAGCAATGTCAAGCCAACAAAACCGCTCCAGTGGCCTAGTGGTTAGAGTGTCCGCCGCGGAAGCGGGAGGTCATGGATTCGATCCCCGGCCGAGTCATACCAAAGACTTACAAAAAGGTTACTAATAGCTGCGTTCGCTTGACTCTCAGCATTAAGAGGTTAGTGTTAGGACTGGTCGGACTGGTGTTAGGATAAAGAGACTGGATGGGACATCATGCTACATGTCTTCGGCATTACGCCCCAGTGCTAGACATCACTATAAACTGCCTCACTGCAGAACTCGTTGCGATATCACTGAAAAATTGTTAAAGCTACGTTAAAAATCATAATCAAACAAACAAACAAACAATCAAGCCAAGAAATCATCGGTAGATTTTGCAACATTAATGGCTATCATTCTGACGTGTATCTGATGTTTCAGGTCTACGTCGAATAACATACTACATGCCTCAAACTATTAGCAATTGCTACTCCGTTCTCATATATCTAGACCAATCTTTTCGTCATCCATATGTGTTTGGTATTTGTGTATCCATTCCATTCTGAAGAATATTTCCGCAAATTATCCGACAAATTTTCTCATATTTCCAGTTGCGAAGGCACTTTTCTACTGCCGAACCACCAACGTTTCAATTGTTTCAGTATAGACATGTCACTTGCGGTGAAGACCATAAAACAGAGCTATTAGCAGGAAGTAATATTTTGTTTACTGTCGTTGACTTCACAGTCTCAGTATACGTTGTTCCTGTATACATCACTCCCTGGTGCAGCATGTTTGAAGACTTTATTTAATTCATTGTTCATGACGTTAAAGGTAAAACTGTTGTGAAACAATCTTGAACAAAATGTGCTTGACAAAAATGAGTGAAATTCTGAAATTAAAATTATCGCCAAAATATATTTATTAACTTAAAAAGTTTTCCAAACATATCGGATGGGTATATATGTCATTATTAGATTCTTTATTAAGCTTACCCAAGTACCATGGTAGAACTCATTGGAGCTTTTATTGTATCATTAATTCACTACTATGAGTCGTCAGGCATAACTAGTGATCATAAGTGCGATAATTATCGTCTGATGTACTCCTTTCTGACGTGTACCTGTATTTGCCATGTCATGATGTTATATGGTGTTTGTAACAAAACCTTAGTGTATATTATTGATGGTTATTCATTTTTACCGATACTGGTAAGGGGATCCGTTTGTTCTTTCCTAGGTTGTCTTCAAGAGAGACATCTTTACATCATGTCCTGTATGAATAATTATGTTTTAGCTCACTGATGTAGTCAGTGACGGTCTGTTCCCACACTTCCTGCCAATGAAAAACATACAATCAGCTGCATCATCTAAATCTCATCCTATGATAACTTTATTGGAATATTATACCGTGTGCCGATTTATAGATGACCGGCATACTTGTGCTAATTGAACTAATAGACTGAATTAGAAAAAATGTCTTCATCTGTGAAGAGTTGGAAAAGGTATCCGAACCAAGAAAAAACCTGATTTACTGCAGCAAGAGCATAATTTCAGCTGTTTGCGATTGTGTTGTAAATTGTTCTGTTATTTTTAGTTTCAGTTTAAAGTAAAGGGCAAAGCAAATCTAGATAAATCATCTCCACCTTCGTCCTCACTTCACCATCCTTTTTGACAAATCTGTCCCGATTCTGGTCTGCTCAGTAGTAATGATTACATCTGCAACAAGACACAACAGAGTCTATACTCATTCGTTAATTTTGGTACATATTACTGACTAGAATGCGTGAAAGATCATCGGTAATGATTTATGTTTACCCCCTAGCATTTTATTAAACAACCGTTTTGCATTTGCCTACCTCATTAAAACATTGGACTATTTGCTAATATCACTCTTTAATATATGAAGTCACGATACATTGTTGTGGCCTGTTGTTACTGTACACAGTTTCCCTAAATTGTCTGATAAATTCAACCACTGCATTTAGTTCCTTTCCGGATGTATTGTACCGCTGGTGCTTTAGACCTTAAGAGAAACTTCCAAAGGCGATCAACCTTTTCCCACTCCATGGATTTAAATAAGTTCTGCTCATGTGTCATGATCCGTGCATGAGTGTCAGTATAACGATATCGTTGTTGTTCTGCATATCTAAAACTTCAAATGTTGCCATGGGACAGTCTCCTAATTACTTCGAGAATTTCCGATGCAAGTCATTAAGATGTAGGTTTATTGAATGGTTTTCACACATACTTTGCTTTCAAGTTCCTCAAAGAGCATCTCAAGACTCCACCCGACCCTTCTTGAATACTTATGAGTTGCAAGAGCTTGGTAAACAATATAAGAATCAATGCGCTTTGTGACTAATATGTCAAATGTTAACTATGATTTTGACCCTTACAATGATGTGTTGTAGTCAAAGGTTACTTCACGGCAATCATAATACACTGAATCAATCATTTAAATGATTACTAGTTCTAATTCATCCATTCCAAAAACTCGATGAACCAACCAATTATTGAACAAGAATGAAAAAGCAGTATTACAAGTACATATATGATAATTTATATTTCAAGACACCATTAGCTGTTTAAAAGTTTGTTGTGTGCAAAAATAATGTGCAGATAAGCAAGTAAAATATTTAGTTTAACATTATTAAATATATTTTGCTGATTTATTCCGCAACAAATGTAATAATAAACATGTGCTAAGATCAGTTATTCTGGTGACAAACAGATCATTTAGAATGTATTGTGAACATTTTCAGCTTGCATAAAAAACATTAAGAATTTTCTTGAGTTATCTAGAGACGTTTACATGAAAAGAACTAAAGCCACATTTAGCTCGACAAAGTTTCTATATGTGGTTTAGTTCAAACATTGTTTTCATAGTGTAACATGATTTCCAGTTTCTTAATAATTTAGGTTTTGATTATAATTTATGGTTCATGGTCGTAAAATTCTCTCCTGGATGAGAAAGGAACTCTTCATTTAAAAACATGCATACACAAATTTGGAAGTGAGATCCGATTCGTGTCTTTTTGAATAATTGTGAAAACTCTATCCTTAAATAGGAGGTCCATCAAAACATTGCACAATAAAATGAAATTCATCCGCTTTGGGATGTTTTATGTATCCACATATCTAATGCTTGTCCAGGTTTTGATCAATTCCAAGATGATTTACCATGATGACATAGGGATGCTTGTACTTAATCGTTATAAACGTGAAAATTATAGGCTCCAGTAGGTTAGACTATCACGACAATGTCCATATCAACACTTTCCAGTTGGAAGAAAATGAACACTTTGCATCATGTTTAACCTAAACCTTTGTAACTCGTTTTTCCAGAAATATCTTCTCAGTTAAACTTGAAGAACCATTTTACGACCACTATGTGCATAGACGCTGCTGAGTTACCGCTGTGCAGGTTGGCAGAGAAACGACATGGAGCGGAGCCGCCAAAACGAGGGTATGTTAAGCCGTATTTATGTAATACAAACCTATCCGAGATTTTATGTCCAGCTCAACGCTACTTATATAATGACCAGCCCATAATCCATGTGCTCAACAAGAGAAATTTACAATACTTACTGCTTACAAAACTTATTATGGTTCTATATTACAAGCTGGACCTATTAAGAGTTTCTTGTTTGTCAAAACTCGATCTTGATATTGAGATTATTTTTACTGAGGGTGCAGTGCCGAAATATGAGAGTTGGTCGCAGTTTATACAGCATCAGGCATTCCAACAACCATATTATAACCTCGGGGACGGTAAGCAGTATGTATCAATTGCTTCATATCCACGTGAACAGTACCTTATGTATGTGACATTAGCCTGTATGAGTGTATGTTACAGTCTGTCACTGAGTACAGTGCTAAATGCCCTAACACGGAGTCATGCTTACATAGGTGATGGACAACAAGACCTGGCAGGGCTTTGCTATTGGGCTGAATTGTGCAATGAGAATCTTGCAACACAAAGTAACTGCCGGTTATACACACTAAAAGAATATTTACATGAATGCTGGATCCAGTTCTGTAATAAGTTGCAAACCATAGCATATTCTTATTTAAGACTACTATGCACTTACGTTCTGCTAAACCTGTGCTTGAATGATATGACATTGTATGCTGTGTATAAATGTCTGACACAACGTGCAAATGTAAAGGAGCCAGCACCGAGTGATAGTAAATTGGAAAGGTCGGTGACTTATCGTCAATCGATGGGTCAAAGTTACTCGACAATACTTTTGGAGAGAATTCGTGATGCCAAACATGAGTGTAAGAGTTGCTCTTCGTGTTCAACAGTGCAGCGGTGGAGTGATTTTTATTTTAGTTATGCAGAAGGTAAGTCCATCATATTTTTTAACTTTCGTTTATCTGCTTTAGGCCTGCAGAATGTTATAATGTCAGATGATTGTACCATGCTCACCATATATATGGATGTTTGGAAGTTTTCCCCATCAGATGAATAGGCAAAACATGTAATTTATCCGTACTTAAACAGTCCGGAATTACTTTAAAATGATTGGCTCTTTATTTACTTTTTTAAGAGACATACATAAATCTCCAAGCGTTTATATAATTATTATTTTAGTTTACAGAATAATTATTGTAAAGAATGGTAGCCATAGTATTGTTGTACCACGAATATAAAAATGTAAACGCGTGAACACAATACCTTTTAATATACATTGTGATCTTGAGCAAGTCTACCATGCATTCGCATTTATAACTTCATTACAGATAAAGTTGATAATAAGAACCTAGTTATAGCTATACATCGCATGCAGCCTTGGCTGAATAAATTATAACGACTTTGAACATGATTGCGTAAACAAATACATATGAGTTTTAATCAAGTTAAAGATATGAGCATGTTTCAATAATATCTTCTATTCTAAGACTGTTATCTTCAGCTCCCATGCCAAAGTTCACAATATAGGCTTTGTGTCGACACTGCAAACTTGGGAATACACTAGCTTGATAAAATATAAATGGGCCATGACAAAACTGTATATGCATCTGAACCACGTCTTAGACAAGTTCGATAACTGCATTGTTTGACCTTTGTTTAGAGTGTCAATGATTATAATTAGGGATTCTGAATCGGAATTGGACATGAATATAATGATCAGAATATGAAAACAACTGACGTCTAGTAGATTCTTACACATTCTTAGTATTCCTAGAATATTAATGACTTCGACATACTATAGAACACACACACACACACACACACACACGTTCTTCAATCTAATCTGTACGTTTGACATTGTCCTTCGTATTTTATGTCAAATAAGTAATCGTCTTTATTGCCATGGGAAGCCATACATAATTATATATACTATCGGGACGTTTTGCCTACAGCGTGTATGAATTTGTAATTGTATTTACGCATATATTTATAAACATGTTTTCATTTTAGGACCAATCAATCTCACAAATGGGATAACAGGTATGTCATTGAAATCAGAGTGGAAAATACTTTTATTGTACACATTTCTGTTATTTAGGTCTGTAAATTACATTGAAACAATAATCGACAAACAACGCCTAATTGGCACTTATGTTTGAAGCACAGTGCAGTTCTACTACATGAAGGTTTGTTCATAACAGTCTTATATCCTTTACCCATTGATAATGAGGCATCCATTTAAGCCTATCTATAGTTCATTGAAAAGTTTTAATGGATGTGCAACCAGCACTATTTTCCGACACTGAAATAATCGTGGCAATATTAGACACTTATGTACGTATATACTTACTTACGTTAGATGCTGGAACTACTCTTACACCGCTGTGTGCACGTGAAACTTGTGTCAGTGATAATCCTTTATATATAGATTGTGCCAACACATTTGGAATTTTGATCTCGCTCTCGGGGTTAGGTTGAATGAAAGGATGTCATTTTATATCAGATTCATAGAATCATAGAACTTTTTCTATATGTCCCATATGTGCGATCGATGGTCGGGTGTCATGGCATATCATATTTGTTATTGCTCGTAGGTGTTTTCCAGCCCAGATAACTTAGATTCTGGATCGTACCATATAAACTTGTATGATCCGCATCGTATCATCAAACTAAAAACACTTACTGAACATGACAATACAAATGTATTTAGGCAACTGTAATGGCACTGTGGTCCATCACGACTTTAAAGCGACTCCACTAGCGGACCATGTTGCATGCCCAACTGACATTTGCTATTTTGGAAGTCCGCACTATAGGAGACCTACTCAGGAGTTCACACCTTGGGGAGGATGTCCCAACATGTAAGCATGTGAATACATATATTGCAAACAGTGAATTATAAAGAAAAGATGAAGCATTATCAGCACTCCTAGATAAGAGTTCATTACATGTTGATTTTGCGTTGTTTAACGCCAAATATAAAGGATCAAACATCAACTCGTATTTGATCTCTTTTGTTATTCCAAGGAAGCTTGACCTGATTATGATTTCTAGAATACCAATTTCTACAATCACCTCTGAGAATGGGTCCACACCTGGTAAAGAAAAACTGTGTCACATGTGTTATGTGGCCACATTCCTCTAACAATAATTGTATTGCATTAGAAAAGGTATGCAATATAAGATTTGGTGCCTTATATTATGTTGTACTCCCACCATTTGGCTGACTGCTATACGTCCATAACAGGATGAAACCAGTTTATATGGATGTCGAAAGATCAAAGTTAATGTTACATCGCTGAAACAAAACTCTTCTTCAGACACAAAATATACCTTTACTCACGTTAGGGGATGACTTGAATGTTGGATAATAAAGAAGCCGATTCATTTTGGTGTTAAATCAGGTCATTTTGGTTGCAAGAATAAAACGTGTTTCTGTAATGGATTTAATTCTAGACCATGTACTTCAGCGAAAGTATATGGAGTAATGTACGTAATATATGGACGAGGCCTTTTAACTTTTATGTCAACGTCAAATATCATTTTCATGTTAGGTAAAAATGATTTGATTTTACAAAATTACTTTTGCTGTAGACTCTGTTTTGCAACCGGGTGACTAGCAACCAATATGTTCTGGGGCCAAAAGGTCAGAGGTGAAGGACATGGTAAATCAATGACAACACAAAAGTTTCTAATCAGTAATTTTAGTTCGAAACCGCATGGCCTGAGGAAGATTGATTAATAATCTCTATAATCAGTGATCTCCCAGTAGTGTCTGCAGTAGAGGACTATTTAACACGGGATAATCATATAATGTGCTGTTCATGGCGCTCATGTTCTCAATTGTAGAAGAGGAACAGTTTGATTCCGCCGGATTTGATAATGATGGAAGGAACATTCATGCATCAGATATATACGTTCCAAACTATAAACCTGCAAGTACTGAAAACGAAATGGTACAGATATTTGATCATCATGTTTTTATACATGGGGGAAATCCAAAGTTGAATCCTTCTCCGACTGATGTTAAACCACAGCTCTTGACAGACAAAGCTTGCTATCATACACCAATTAGAGTTACAGATGGCCCATATGATTATATTTCTCTGACATGTGGAAAGAGACCAGCAAATGTGTCCTTTAGAGTTAAAGATAACTTGGTGGAAATTTTGTCTCCTATTTATAAGATGACAAAGAGACAATGTTTAGTGAAATTAAGAGAGAAAGTGAAGTTACACTCTTCATGGAGGGAATCAGACATGTGTCTGTTGGTTAAAGACGTCTTCACGATTTTGGGTAAAATTCGTCATGCAAGGAGCAATGGAACTAAAACTTCTCTATATGTCATATCTGAACCAGACTTGGAAAATAGTTCCGAGAAAGAGGTGTTTGAGGCTAGGACAAATGAAAAGAATATAAATGATATTGATTTGCAAGACAAGAAAAAGCATTATCTTCAGCGCCTAACCATGATTCCATTTGAACGTCTCCCGCAACCAATACTTAATAGAGATGCAATTGTTTGTTTTGTTGAGGGACACACTCCTGATACGTTTGGTAGATCATCATCATCTGTTCCTCCTTGTGATCATGGGGAATTTAGGGAAATACTGAATCAGCTTGCTTCGGACAATGTACCTGGACCACACATTACTATGAAATATGAGATGCTTCGACTTTGTACTATGAAAACCTTTCCTGCAGGCAATCATCCATTTGCCATTAGAATAATAGGAGCTGGATTTTATTATGCTGGACATCGGGACCAGGTCGTCTGCTACTGTTGTGGTAGTCGTAAAGACAACTGGGTCCTTGGAGACATTCCATTATTTATTCACCAAACTTTGGTTCCGAGCTGTAGTTTCCTCACAAGTAATGCTACAGTCAATGTGCCCATTATAAAAACCAACCCTGCAAGATCATTAGCAGACGTTCATCTTACTGAAGTCCAAAGATCTAATGGGTCAAATCAGTTAGATACAGCACAAAGCGAGTCCCCTTTAATGCTTCTTACAAGCAAACAACAACAGGAAATCACTTCAAGTAGGAATCACGAAATGTTGGTTACAAGTAAAGGCTTACCAGCACACCAGCTGATGTCATCGGGTGGAAAGAATGTATTGGACTGTGGACAAACTGCTACAGCACGCATGCACTCTATAGAAGTTCCACCGCCCAAATATCCACAGTTTACCTCGAAGAATATGAGGATAAATTCATTTCAAGGATGGCCAGCAGCACTAAGACATAGACCTGAGGAAATGGCTGAATGTGGTTTCTACTATGCAGGTAGGCTATGATATGATTTGTGACTTGTAAAACACATATCTAACTATTGTGAATATGCTGTACTGAAATTAAGCTTCCCGCACATATTATGTTTCTGTAGTTGGCTTTGTCTGCTCCAAATTAAATGTGTAAGCAAAACGTAATTACACAGCGCAGACTAATGAGGCCATTGTGTTGTCGGGGTATGTAATGATAATTTTGCTGAAGCATTTTATTTCGGAGAGAAAGGAATTTTCATAACTACTTAGATTATACCTACAAGCATACAAACTTAACAATGCTGGATTAGTAGCCAGTCTTCATTATTATGTATTCACTTTGTTTGATAATATAACACATCCAGATCAATACAGTAATACATAACTCATCGAAAGTTCTTTTGGTCATATTATATATAGATGGGCTTGTTTGTGTGTAATTGTTTATTTGTACGTGTATATGTCTTTATTCATACGTATGCGTGTCACAAATTTAATATAACGTTACATAGAGAGTTTCTTGGTTTATAAGTACAGAATAACAAATAAAATAGGTACGATAATATTGGTTGTACAATTGTTGCAGGAGTCGATGACTGTGTGAGATGTTTTTATTGTGGAGTAGGATTGCGCTCATGGATAAATGAAGATGATCCATGGATTGAACATGCACGATGGTCAACATCATGCATATTTGTGCTCAAGATGAAGGGGGAGGAGTTTGTCTCCCTGGTAAAGATGGCAGTAGAGATAGCGGAAACGGTAAGATAATGTTGGGAACGTTATTACAGATACAATATAGAAGTATTAGTGTCCGAGTCTGAAATAAAAGGTTGGATTTGGACAGGATGGTATATATATATATATATATATATATATATATATATATATATATATATATATATATATATATATATATATATATATATATATATATATATTGTTTCAGTAAGTACTTAATAGATGAAGCGCAACAAAGATATAAATATGGTAAACATGAGGTGAACTGATGGAGGTATTCAGGTTTGGATTATGGTCATGCGAATTTTGCATTTAAATCAGACATAGCATGGTAATGTTTTAATTGATTAGGCAACTGTCGTATACAGATCAGAAGTATTATAGTGATTGTGGCAACCTACACATAAAATAGAATAGTTCCATGCATTCATAAAATAATTGAAATATGCTTTGCAGAACTATTTCTTCAAATATTTGCTGCATATGGGATACAGTCTATATATATGGAAAAGTATGCTTCGACTGATTTTCAAATAATGTAAATATATATATATATATATATATATATATATATATATATATATATATATATATATATATACAACATTTTCTGCAAATATTCTGCAAATTCATGATGTAAATATTTCGCATGTATCTGGCTGCAACAACTTTGGAGCAAATTTCTGAGCAGCAGAGAGGGTGAACTGACGTTTTGCTAAAGCGACATTTTTGAAACAAATCTGACAGAGTTTCTTTAATTGGGTTAGCTCTTTTTATTACTTTATCTTTTGTCCTTCGTGTTTTTTAAAAATGTGTGAGTTTCTTTACACATTCATTGAGGTCGCACCCTTTCTGCTGCTTTTTAGGTTTTAGTAATAAAACATTATTATATATCAATAATAGCTCCAGCTATGGAGTCTTATACAACTAGGTGAGCTCGTGAGGAACTAGAGGCAATTATCAAATATCTTCTCGTCAGGGATTATGTTAGACAAAAATTACAAGAACATCAAGAGTCTCAGGTGGCATTTGATAAATGTTCAGAACAATTATTTTAAAAAGTAACAAAGTTTCCTGAAAAGACTTGCAGAGGCTACTGAAAGGCATAGTTCTTCATTAGAACAAATCTCTATAGCAACCAGGAAGTGGGAAGAACTAAGAAAGAAAGAAAGATTTTACGAGATCATTCAGTTGAACTAGCTGCTGATCAACCTCTTCGCAGAGTCAAGGAAGAAATACTTGAAGGTACTGACCAATCTAATGCTGAGACAGAGGAAATGGAGGGTTATAACATATCAGAACCATAACTAAAACAAAACAAAAAAAATTAGGTGCTCGATTTAACGAAGAGGGGGTTTTCCCACATAAAGAATATTATAGAGTTGAAATTGCTTATTTTTGACGTGGATAGTCATAATAATATTTTTTTTTGAAACCTGCATACTATAATAAATATATAAAAAGTGGAACCTGGTACGATTGGGTTTATAAAATACATTATGGGATTTATAGCATCGAAATTATATTGCGCGAATATATTATCGATTGATGACATTTATGGGACGTGATCTACATATAGATACTGGCTTGCAAATGTTACATCTAGATTTTACAACACTGTATCCGATCTATTACGTTTCAATAGAACACTTGGATTTAGTTAGACAATTTGTCCTTGATAAACATTTTCGAGTTCGCGTAAACTTACCGGTATATGATGGTATTAATTGCAGAGCAATCACTGTCATACTCAGTGATAAATCAATGTTACTTGAAGGTGATGGTTGATGAATGAGAGTCATTGATGATCCAGTAGAAAATATGTAATTAAATCGCTCCTGATATTATGAAATGTCGTATAGTCACGTTAATGTCACTCTGATTTCTGGTCAGGTAAAACTAATACAATCAAATCAAAGAAAGAAACGGTTCAAGAAATATTTTTAAAAAATGTGAAAAGGTTTAAGAAAAGCAGGAACGCCCCACACATGGTTCAGAAAGGTCTGATACTTACAGTGACACTTCATTAATACTTCCTATGTTCAATGTTGATTTATATAATACTGATGAAAAATTAAAAACATAAACTTTTAGAGGTATTTTAAGCGTGATCAGTTACCAAAACTACCAAACAGTGTTGACACCAGTATCATTAATCTTGACAATAGATATGATTCAGGTACACGTTGGGTCACATACGCGAGTGGTCCACGTATACTAGTTTATTTTGATTTGCATGGACTGGAATCACCAAAAGAATTGTATTAATGTCGGCACAGTACGCAGTACTGCGTTTCAAACTCCGACCTGGTATTTAACATTTTCCAGGTTTGATATTAATGGAAAAGTTAAGCCTGGTGTTATTATGTCAACGATATTTGATAATATTCACAATCACAATAGAGTACAAAAATCCGGTGATACAATATCTGGTATCATTATATAAATAATAATAACACATTACTAGTCTTGGAGAACCATAATCAATCAATGATGCTGCAACGGAGAAATACATCAATGATGAATTAGTTAACAGCAATCAATAATGAAGTGATCGATCTTAGATCTGATCATACTGCTCACGTAAACACGTTCTTTAGTTTTCGTAGAAACATAAATATTTTTTTCTTTTAGAGCCATTAATTAAGTTTTTTTTGAAAGTCCAGCAGTCAGTGATATTAAGCGCTCTGACATAAAGAACGTCACTGACAACGTAATATATACTGTAACGTCTGGACACGCATTATGGTCACTGCCTAATAAATCTAATAATCATCACGCTGAGTTTACCTATATATTTAAAGGTTCTCAGTACTAGGTGTTACAGTATTTACACTATCTACAACAATACCACGGCGTTATCCCCTAGAAGCACGTTCTGAATTTAGGTAAGTGATGTTGTAGCAAATCGACGAAGTAATATTTGAATTGGAACTTAAAGAACAAAAGCCTCGGCTTGATTTATCACTGGTGTCTTGAATTAGTCACTAAACTACCACCTACTTAATATATTGAGCTGCCCAATCAACGTGCAACAGTATATATACAAACAAGTAATTGAGTGACAATATCAGAATCTACGTCTGATTTAAAAAAATAACCCTAATATTACTAATTTTGTCAACGGAAGAACTACAAAACATATCGACAGTAATACAACTCCATCAAAAACAACGAATATATCAGCAAGCTCAACCAATCGTGAATTTAATAATAATTTTCCAACTGCTTTCACGCAAAAGAAACATCACTCGCTTAACTTCGAGTTTATTATAGTTCACCAAATATGAGATCAAAATCATTTGTGGGTTGCAGGCGATAAATTCAATTGTCTTTGCAAGTAAAAATAAACAAGATGGAACTCCTGATTAGCAGAAATAATTACACCAATGTATCGCACATACGTGGCATGACTCATCCAACATTTACAGAAGCATAGTAGACGTTTAATACAATCTTTGTCTTATTACATCAACACTTCTTAAGAATTTGTCAATGTTCTTAAGCAAGCAGATTTTAATGGTATGCTTTTCTAGCATCCAATGAAATTGCTGCATATGTTACAGGAGGAGTCATCCCAGAATAATGGTACAGATAACCAGCCATATCAAGGCAACACTGAGACAGCACTTACAGATACAGCAAAGAAAGGTATGGTGATTTAATCTGCATAGATTGTAAAATGCTTTAAAAATCAATTCAATTACTAACTGCATATATTGATGCATTAGTGCTTTTCAAAATACTGCAAAATCAGAATCAGATGAGAAATATTTCTTAACGAGCCATGTAATGGGAATGCATTACAATACAAACACTATGGAATCAAGTTATTGATCAAGTTGATTCACTCTACTGAGTAACCTTGATAGATTCCCATCGTGGTGACGTCATTGTTATATTAACTTAAGCCATATAATCTATTTTTTGAGTTACATTAAGCTCAGATACCGTTGTAATACCTTCTTAAAACTTGCTGTCTTATATTGGATGGTACTGCTGACCAAGACTACAAAACAGGCCACTGTGACCTACTTTTAAGGCTGCAGAGATTACGTAATGTTTCGAATTTAGACGCCATTATATTTACTGTAATGAAACTTGATGGGTGTATTTATCTTCTAGAGCAATACATGCCATGTGGTAAAGCGAATAATATTGAACTTTTTCACTCCAGCGATTACGTTAAGGTTTGAAATTTAGATGCTGTAATATTTATTGTGATGAAACTTGGTGGGTATATTTATCTTCTAGGGTAATACTAACCACGTGGTAAAGCGAATACTATTGAACTTTTTCACTCCAGCAATTACATTAAGGTTTTCATTTAACTCAGTTTATATGACACTGTTGTATGCATCATGTGTGTGTGTGTGTGTGTGTGTGTGATTTGGAGTTTTAACAGTTGTTCAGTCATATCACTATGATGTCTGCAGTGTGACATTTTATAGTGATGTCTAACACTGGAGCATCATGCCGAGCACCCAGCGAGGTAACTGTTAGTACCATTTAGTTAACAAATATCAAACATGAGAAATTAGTTTACAAAATGTTTGGAAATGGAAGAAAATCATATTTTTTTTAAAATTTAAAAATTTAATGCATGGCAAAAATAATTAGATTACTTTTGTTTCTGTCCTGGACTTGTGATATTATGTTAGAGCTTTTCTTCAGTTAAATTTTGATTTGTAATGTTCAAAGAAGTGTACCAGAATCGGCTGAACTGCATGAACTGCATCTTATGAGAACAATATTCAATTTGAAAGTGGATACACCTTTGATATACATGTATAATCACACTCTCAAACAAAGTAAAGGCCCATAGCATGTTAACGTAAAGTTATATATATATATATATATATATATATATATATATATATATATATATATATATATATATATGTTGAATAAATGTGAGAACGTTGTTCAAAAACTTGTAATGTGCTGATATGGCATATATCTCCCAATATGATACAATTGAAATTCAAAGATCTTAAATTCAAATTTCACCTAGATATTCTAAACGTAAAGTTATAGATATATATATATATATATATATATATATATATATATATATATATATTCTAAGAATGCTACACCACTCATTGGCCTTTTGTTTGTGCTACCAAGCAAATATTTGGAGGCTCAATTTGCATTTATCCATGTCTTTCTGTCCTGCCACTTCATATCACATCCATGAAATTTGATTTCAGTAAATAAACTTTGAAAACTGTTAGATTAATCGATCACTTCTTATAGGAAACTTCTCACATTTATTCAACATATGCAAAAAATAATAGCTCAGCTAATTTATGGATTTATAATCCCTTTTGTACTATTACTTCAGATATAGTTCAGAAGTTTTCCAAGAAGTCCTTGAATTGAAATCAAATTAATTATGAGCGTTTACGTGATGAAATGCAAAATCAAAATAATCACAATAATTTTTTGATTTCTGCAATGTTTCAGACAAATGCAATATGGCCACTTTTTGATCTACATCAGCTTTCACCACATTTGCGAAAGTTTTATGTCATGTGGATAAGTTCAGCTTTTGTAAGACTAGCTTAGTAACTTTATCTATTTAACAGATTGCCACAACAGCTCAGCTAACCCTACCGCTCCTAAAGATTTTACTAGCAGCACTGAAACAACAGGTGGGGCAGCTGGTGGAATAGACACACCCATTTCATATCCTGGCAATGCAGACATCCAGAAATACTTGCTTACGGATGCTGCTCGGAGTGTGCTGGATATTGGCTATGAACCCGAACTGGTTCTGCGAGCCATTGAGATGGTGTTGATGAAAAAGGGTCAGTCCAAATATGTTTACAATACTTATCCCTGTACAATAAGTACCCAAATGTAGCTCAAATTATGTTACAAACAGGTAGAGAGTTCTATATTATAATTCACATGAATCATTAGCAGAACAACGTGGATAGATCTTGAACTACTGGTGCATTATATAATGTCATAAATGTGTCTAACATTTCCCATTTAAATACATATTATTCACCAGCATATACCGAATGTGCCGTTGTTAATTTAAAGGAGCAGCACAATTCTGATTGGGTTTCTACATTATGCCTGAAGGTTATTAAGGAGAAAGTTCATATAATCAAAACGTTACATTTTACTCTTGTTTATTTCTACCAGCCATCTGCATTATTATGTCCTTGCCGATCATAAACTAAGGTTTGTGTATATCTTCACAGCATTGTAATTTCAAGTCTCGAGGATTATAATATCCTTTGTCTTATTTTAATTCCAGAAGTGCTAAAAGGTCATCTGCTTGTCAAGGTGGACATTATACTAGAGTGATAACCCCTTTATCAGATTGGGTTCGAAATTCACATAAATCCCAAGTTATTACACCTGCTCATGTTTTGAAGCAGGTTTCTTTGCGAGGCCGTAGAAGAAAACAAAAACATATTCTCTTATTTCTTTTCATCAGTTTTGTGAATCTTTGAAAATATATATCTTCTGGGAATAATACTCAAACTATTTACATAATTAAATATTTATCATTTTGTTTTCATCGTAGATGATTATTACTGGTATTCACTTAGTTTGTTTCACTAGTAATTTCTCTTTAACTCAGTATACAACTCATTTATCAGATCTGTTAAGATAGGGATCGTGTTATTGCATTTTTTTTCCGGCAATTTTACTTGCCAATTTTATGTGACCCTTGCGCCACCTGCATGGTAAGTTATATGCGACGCTTGACAGAATTCACCTGTGTTTACCAGTTTTCTGCTCTCTATGTATGTACAACTATCAACACGTTGGGAAAGTTATGTGCTTCGGGCATAAGCTGTTTAAGATGGCTAAAGACAATCAATTCACTTGTATATTGTTTGTGGTACAATTCAGCTTAGGCATTCAAAACGTGTCAACGCTAATCTGGGTATATATGGTCAAATAAGTTTGTAATTACGATCTTCGAACATAGAGCCAATAGTCCCGCCGTCCCCGTTGATGTCACAAACAGAACATATCCAAGTAATGTCTACAGTGCCGATATGATAATGAGGCCCATCTGAATCTATAGTACACATACCATCAACAAGACATGCCCCAGTACTGGCTAAAGTGTTCTTTACCTGTTTCGACAATGTTGCATTTCAGTATTAGATCCTAACAGGTTGCAGACCACCTAAGATCCAGCACAAAATTGACCTGTGTCTTCGAATTCTGGACCTGCGTATTTCATATATGCTCCTAAAATACCTGTCAAACTTCGGTACAGAGATATGCCATAGCATCTGGTTAGTGCAGACACATGGCGACATCTCTAAGCCATTGTTGGACATTCTATCAGCAAATATAGACCCTGTCAATGAATTAGGCATTGACATATGTTGATGATCCCCTTGAAGGCTAATATGCGACTTAGATACCATAACTAAACAGAATCCGCTCGACACCTACAGTTTTCACACTGCCTTGACCTTCCCCTTATATTACCAGGTTTATCTACAGTGATCTAGTATCACAGGATACCAACTCAGTAATATCCCAAACAGAGAATGCAAACGTGCCACATATAAATGGGCCTGTACCAACATGGCAGGTCGTCCAACCTGATCCGATCCTGCACATTACATGGTCACCTAATCATATAGACCCTGCTTCTGGTCACATGTGATCACTCCCTCAATATTCGGTATTGGAGTTAGATGTCAGTTGTCACAGGGCTTCATCCCAACTATAGCCCAACTGGCACTAATTACCACTGGTAAGCTGTTTCTTTGTTATAAGTGACATAATCCAAAAACGCACATCCTTCGGCAGCCTGATATGCTTTTTCCGGCCCAATGCAATTATGTCTCCTAAATTATCAACTATTATTGCTCAGAAGTTGACCTCTTCACAAGCGAACATGATCTTGGCCCTTTTGGAGAATTCAAACACATCAGCACCCTTTATCTGAAGGCAATGTCCAGTGCATTTTGATCGTGGCAGTTGATAATTTCTGAAATTACTCGTTCTTTCAATAATTTCGAATGTTGTCCATTACTTCAACAGGTAAGAGAGAACCCAATCCACATACCTCTGCCTTCCTGCCGGGATACAGTTGACTATCACACCAACTGTGGGGTAAATGGATGCAACTCCTCCTTCATGTTATCTATTCTCCACGTGTGTCATGATAGGGTAAAGAAAATGAAGAAAAAACACACCTGTCCCAAGCCCATTCAGCATCTACATGACTGGAAGATCATGCAGATCTGTTCAAGTAGTGACACCTTTGAAACCTATACGCTTTATCACTTCTGTTGCTAAAATAAGGCAACGGTTTGGTAGGGCTAAATTTGAGAGATAGTAGATGTTCTCCTAATGTGTTATGAGTGGACAAGTGTTATCGAAAACATTCAACTAGCTCCAAAAAATGGTATTTATAATTGATGTAATAGAGAACAGAAAATCATAACACTGTTAGGAAAATTACCTATAGTGGCATTCTAATAGTACATCTTCATTGATTTAGCAATAAGGATATTCATATGATAGATGTTATCTACTATCAGTTTAAAAAAGAGTATAGAGAATATACATAATAAGCGTTTGCCTTTCTAGAAATAATTTAGACATTGTCATATAAAAGACCAGTAATCTGAAAAAATGAAATTGTGTTAATATTTGTACAGTATTTGTATTCTTTCAAAGCATTAAAAGCATCATCTGTTATTGTCAACAATAAAATGTTTCATTGGTAAATTGTTACATGAATCTAGTGTTACGAATCATTTGCACTTTAAAATTTTAAGTCACATATATTTATTTAACGAATATAAATATATATATATATATATATATATATATATATATATATATATATATATATATATATATATATATATATATATTGACCAGGATCTGTTGAATTGACTGGACAAATTATAATGGAAGCTGTGTTTGAAATCGAAGAGGACAAAGGAAACAGTAACCTCTCACAAACCTCTCAGTCTGAACAAGATAATAAAAGGAGTGCAAAAGGTAGTATATATATATATATATATATATATATATATATATATATATATATATATATATATATATACCAATACCATCTCTTACCTTCTTTGAATATCTTCACAACTACAAAATATGTATACACAGTATTTTACTCATCTCTGCCCCAACAGATTAGGTACTTCACACATATAGATGATGTAATACACACATACAGATGATCTACTACAGACATACAGACTAATTCTCCTAGGTCTGATCCAATCCCTCTTTCATACTTGCTTTCAACTATCTTCACTTCACAATGGAATGAAATTTTACATATTTGTTTCAGATCTAACTGATATTCCAGAATTTGTCGTGCATAACTCGGTCTATATTGAGCAGTGGTGTAATGTCTCCTCTGCTTTGTCCATTTCGTCACAACTTTCGTCAAACCATATTTTCGTATTTTTAAAAGTGTTTTGTTTTAAACATAAATTAAGAAATAATGTGTATGATTTGTATCTGTTAAATGTTTTCCTTTTTTTATTACCTTTCATATTTATATTTTATGAACACCTGTCTGTTTAAGTTGCAGTGTTTGCTCAGAGCAGTTTAAATATTATATTGAAAGTTAAGTATGCGTTGTCGTTATAATATGAGAGCAAAGATGTCAATAACATATAAGTTACAGTAATGACCTTTGATTTCAGTCAAAAACAATGAAAATCGAAATACGGCTCAGTCTGCACCCTTGATTAATTCTGTTTTTCTATGATTGCATTATTGTTTAGTAGCATACTCTAGATTAGAATTAGTCTAGAAACAGCTCTGAAACTGTTTTGGCATCTTAGAGTTTATATTATTTAAAATCTTATCCACAGTCTCTAAGCAACATGGCTGCATATTTTGTTTAATTTTGTGTTATTGAAAAACTGGAATAAGTATAATCTACTTCACGTATACCTCTGAGCAATAGTTAAACTTTCTGGGAACTGCAAATATTAAATATAAATAATATTAAATATTAAATAATTAAATAATAATAATGGTTTGAGTAAACAGATTATTCAAATAATCTGGGTTTGGTGTAAATTCTCATGCTAGTGTTCTTACTTTGTCATGGGAACTTATAGCATGTCCTCACATGGAGATATAGAATCAGAGAAAGGTATTTTTTAACATTTTTTTTTGGGACGACTGTACGTTCTGTGTATATGCTCATCCTTCCTATTCAGATGTGTTGATATTAGTTCAGTTTATCTATGAAAAGGAATGAGTTGTGTTTACCACTTCACACACACACACACACACACACACAAGGTTTTATCACGGGCCTGATCTGTATGGTAAATATATCCGGCCTGCAAAATAGTTTATAGCATCAAATTCATGGACCTTTTCAACTATGAAATCAATGTTACGACATTTGTGCATATCAGAATGTATTTGTGCTGTGCACTAAACTATGTCAATGTGACCTTATTTCAAACGTTTCATCTTCAGCAGTAGTAGGTTCGTCTCCTACGTACAGTTATGGATGATATTTTTGGCTGTTAGATATTGTAATGTCAACATGATATATATGTATGTATGTATGTATGTATGTATGTATGTATGTATGTATGTATGTATGTATGTATGTATGGCCTATGACATACATGCATTCATAATGTTCAAGCTTCCACCTAGTAGTTTATTTTTGTCCATAGATAGTGCAGCAGCAGAGAGGTCCAATACTGGAGAACTTTCTATAAATCCAGAAGAAATCACAAGAGAACACAATGAATTAATAGATGCCACGCTATGCAGGATATGTTTGGACAAAACAAGAAGTATAGTTTTCCTTCCATGTGGCCATCTAGTGACGTGCTCTGACTGCGCACCTGCAATGAGAAAATGTCCAGTCTGCAGATTGCTGATTAAAGGAACAGTCAAGACACTGTTTAGCTCGGGTTAAAATTTTCTGGATGTGGTCATTCCAGTTTAAAAAGCCCTACTTTGATTCCTGGGTGTTCAATAATAACTTATTATTATTATTATTATTAGTAGTAGTAGTAGTAGTAGTAGTAGTAGTAGTAGCAGTAGTAGTAGAATTAGAAGTAGTATTAGTAGTAGTTGTATAGTTTGTAATAGACAAATATTTTTTTTGGTGCTTGTTATGACAATATAAATATTAAATTATTTTATTTCATTTCCTTTCTAGCTCAACAATAGTGTATTCAATAGCAACACTAGATTTTATTGGAGCAGGAAATATAAGATTTTAAAAATTGTCAGTTGTACATAGAAGCATAGAATAAATATTAACATTTTCATTGACCTTGCAATCAAATCTATTACTGGTTTACATGAAGATATATATGTAAATAAATTACATACGCAGTATTACTGGTTTTCATGAAGATAGATATGTAAATAAAATACATTCGCAGTATTACTGGTTTTCATGAAGATATTTAACCTTTTAGGCCGTATATGAAAACCAGGAATAAACAGTAATATTTTCAGTAGCTTTGCAAATGACTCTTTAGAGAGAAACTTCCAAATATTACTGGGTTTTGAGTAGGATGTTTTTTGGATTTGGAATAAACGTTAGAGAAAGCTTATAAAATATAAATACTATGGAAGGTATATTAAGTAAGCCAAAAATAGTGTTTTTAGCATAAATAAGATGGAAATTAGTGAAGTAAGAGTAACCATGTGTGATAGTTTTTGAATGAACTAATTAATTTCCCTAGAAGAGCAGAATTTCGCTGAAACTTTCTTCTATGAAAAACTGAATTTTTTTCTGACTTAATAGCAGTATGCATAAACAGTTTGGCCTATATGAGGTGATTTCAAATAGGTCTACCTTGCATATAAAGTGTTTGTCAGAACAGCTGTTTAAGCCAATAAAGAATAAGACTAATCTCAGTTTTATGTGGCATATATACCGGAAATATTTTACATTTAGACAGAGCTGTCCCAGATTCTTTCATATCAAAATATTGATTTAAGTCTATTCACTGTAACATCATTCACAAGTAGTATGTTCTTATTATGACTTTAAAAGAGTTCATTCCATTTTTGTATTGCATTCCTTTAGATCCATCATAATCATTTAAATATAATTAGGTCATGTTGAATCCCACATGCATTACATAAATTTCACTGTAAACTTTATATTAAACCATTTTTGAGGATCAGATATCACATGCCTTAAAGTAAATATTTGGTTTATCTAATATTTTCCTGTGATCGAACTGTGTCAATGTTAACTGGATCATAGATATCATAAGAGAAATCAATATGGATTTGACATTTTTCAAAATTATACAATTATACAATATAAATAAAAGTAAATCCAAAAGAAAGGTTCGTATTCTACAGAAATTTGTAAATGAATGCAGTTCCAATTATTGACAAATGATGTTTCATTGCAATCTGAAATAAGGAGATAATATTTATGACAGTCATGACGTTTTGCGTTATAAGATAACAGAGCTGGTCGTCAGACAATATTTTGCATCTCAATTACTAAAACCTAAATGTTAACTGCAAATAAATTAGACATCAAATTTGAGTCAACAGATATATAAATATATCTTGAAACAATGTGGAATGACTGTACCTTAGAACAATGATTATGTTTTTCTCTTTTGCAGCTTAACGAGAAATCCTTAAATTACTGATATATGTGAAAGTCACCCTTTGCACGTGGACCTCACAAATTTTAAATATGGAAAGTGAACAATGATTGTATAAATAGACAACCAATACACAATAACATTCGTGAACTGCGACCATATGTAAACATTTGCAGCTAACCAAAAATATCGCGTTTTTTTAATTATCATTTTACGTTCTCCTTCTGCTTTTATTGAGGAATAGATGGACGAATCATGAATATTTCTTATTTGTAATTGATACAATCTATTATTTACAATAAAAATTCATAGCGATAGTGGCAGTATGGTTCTGGAGACTATTGTATTTTCAATTCTGTGATGTGTCGATATAAGTTTCTTGGATGAATTAGGCAAAATATTTTATGCATTCTATAGTGTAAGAATATTTTGATTTTCTCCCATCGTTTTCTAAGCTTCATATGATGTTCTAATTGGATTTCATAAACTATAGCTCGCATAACAGTTCGGAAAATGTTGAGTTATCTCCAATCATACCATATTACTTGCATTAAGAAATCAAACGATTGTCAGGGACGTGCATTTTTCAATCAAGAATATTTTTACATCCATAAGTCATGTATATATATATATATATATATATATATATATATATATATATATATATATATATGTATATAAAATTGTCTGTTCATAATACTAAGTTGTATGTTTTTATATCAGTTAATTAACATTGTATATTTATAGCTTCTAATGAAGTTAAAGATCAGTTGTACAGTCTGATATATTTGTCTCCAATCAAGGCCTATACTTTGCATTATTATGAGGATTATATATATATAATATAGCATACTATTTGTAGTACTTGCACAGTTGTTGCTGAGATTTAAGAATCTGACATAAGTCTCAAAAGTCAATGTATAAGAATTATTCATGACTGAAACATTACATGCAACAATACACTTGTACACATAATATTTCATTTTATTTAAAATTCTGAAATAGTTTACTTTAGTTATGATAATAATAATAATAATAATAATAATAATAATAATAATAATAATAATAATGAGGACTTTGTATAGCGCCTAATCTTTCAAAGCTCTAAGCGCTTTACACCATCAATAATGATATGACTACACTACAGAACAACAAATTACTAAAACAATGAAATTGGAAAACATAAAAACATGCTGAAAATATATAAGATACAAAATACGATTAGGTCGCTAAGTATGTCCCTGAAGTCGAAACAGGTGAGTCTTGAGAGCACTCTTAAAAGGGACCACTGTATCTTTGTGTCTAATTTCAATGGGCAATTCGTTCCACGTCGCCGGGCCCTGGTATGCAAACGAACGTTGTCCATATGACTTTGTTTTCACCTTGTTAACAATGAGTATACGATTTATGCTGTGTATACAGGGGCTATACCATTTTCAATATGCAAATATAGTCCCCAGCTAAAATGCAGTCAGTATAGGTAACAACTGTAACGACTGAAGTATGTTAAAATGAAGGCAGAGTTTGCATATTGTACGAGAAGAAATTTTGTAAAATTAATTTAAAAAGGGAATATCTTGATAGAGTTGTTAAAAATTAAGTTTGGGCTGCATTCCTTAAGTGGCAGAGATTGCGAGCAGCCATGAAGTATAAAAGTAACAGAATAATGGTTAGAATTGTAGATGTACCTAAGAATATATATATATATATATATATATATATATATATATATATATATATATATATATATATATATATATATAAAGAGAGACAGCGAGGAGAAATCTTCAATGGGAAATAGATATATACTATTAAGTGATGCAGAATATGGTATATATATAACATGACATGCCAGATAATTCTGTCGAGTTCTAAATAGTAACATAGATCACAACACACTGGGATGTTTTAGCGAGTATTGATACATGGAAAACTTCCATTGGTTGCATGACAACCTATCTTAATATTTATGGTCTGAAATTAATTGTTATGTTTTGCCACTTTGCCGTGAATCCATTAATTTAACTTCCGTTATCGCTTATTGTCATTGGATATGTATATAGTTTCAATATATATTGAACACCTTTGCATTGAGTGAATCTTTGATGTATAGTTCCAACGACTTTGTCACTAAAGCTTGCAGGATCTTAATTATCATCCTGTTCAGATATTAGATTTTGTTTGGAAAAGTGGACAGTATTTAAGATGGTATATTGATAATGATTCACTGCAATCTTGATTTTGTTTTCTATAAAAATCAGATAGTTGCATGTAAAGGAGGCCCTAATTTAGATATACCTTTGTGCTTTATAATAAAATTGAAGATAAAAAGAATTTGTGTACAACGTTTCATCTGAACTGTGTGACTAAATCTCATATAACCAGTAAAAAGGTATTAAAATACAGCTTAAAATGACCGACATGCCAGAGGCAAGAGAGATTTTCTATCATGTAGCTTCGTTTTTATCTATATTTAGTGAAAGTATGCTATTTGTATAATCATAACATGTACATACATTTCTTCTTTTAAGCAATTCTTTTGATATATAAATGTGATGCCTATATTATCGTAGAATGTATATATGTTTCATGTATATAATTCAGGTTCAGCATTAATATTGTGTTTGCATCATCATCACATGTACATATATTTTGTGTACATAATTTGGGTGAAGTGTAAAATATCATGTTTGTATTATCATAGAATGTTTATATGTTTCATTTATATAATTCAGGCGCATCATTATATTGTATTTGCATCATTGTGACGTTTACATATGTTTCATTTACATAATTCAAGTGAAGTATATGTATTGTATTTGTATTATCATAAAATGTAAAATTATAAATGTTATGCCCCAATACACTTTGAGTTTGAAAATTTACAGAAAGTGTAACAAATTTTAAAAATGTTGATAATAATAAACTTGTGATAGTATGAAAAGTTTCAAACCAGATGACTTAGTTACTATTACTATTACTATGTTAGTTAGGAAGATAATTAACTTTTAATGGTTCAATAATTCACAGCAAATCAAATAAACCTGTAAGTAATTGAAGCTTGATACAATCTAGAAATCGGAAGGAATGATGATCAAACTATGGTTTTTCAGTTATTTCATTTACTTGCAGGAAGTCTACTTTTTACAAATTAGCTTTTCTGTTTCATAATTGTTAAGTTGTAAGATTATATCAGCACAAGAAAAACTATCATTATTGTCATTAAATTTTCGAATGCATGCCATATTCCCATCAATGAGCATTTTGTACCATTCTGATCATGCTTTGTTCGGAAAATTTCTGTGATATGTCAGAATAGTGGAAGTGAGCTCGTCAGCTATGAAACTGGTAATATCTCATAATGTGAAGTTGATGTATCCTTTCAGGTTGTATACATGATGACAGTTGGCTGAACGTATGATGTTAATAAGTTAAAGTTTGATTCAATTGTTAGTCTAATATGATTTTGAGTTAAGAGTTTATGATCACATTGAGACAGTTTTGATGTTATATAAAGATTCAGAAAGCTATCTTGTCACAGTGAAAAGCTGCAGGTTTCTTTCGTTGGTTTCAATAATTTGACAACCGTATAGTTTCTTTTCATGTGTGATGAGAAACTTAATTTAGCTTTATTATTCGTTATACGGTTTAAATTATTGACTGGAATGTTTTGAAATATAATATTGCATAAACGTTTTTATATTTCATAATTATGCTAAGTCAAGGCACAAATGAAGATAACAATGTTCGTTTTCCTTGAAATGTTTTAATACTGATCAAGTAGGAAGGGTATCATGATATATGCAATGGTACTCTATATGTAATGGTACTTTATCTGCAATGGTACTTTATCCTGGCATGCATAATGAACAAGGCTATTTAATCATTGGAATGATTCATGCAAATTCACCTTATAATAGCTTTTACGTTATGATGTCACATAATGACGATGGGTTATAATGTGCCTGGAACTAAAATGAAACAAACTAAATTATGTAGTAATGATTTTACAAAACTCTGTATGGCCTGTGTCCATGTCTATGTAATGTCTAATGCTGTTAAAGTGGGAACCTTATTGCGAGGGACAACTTTAATGTCTAATAATGTTAAAGTGGGAACCTTATTGCAAGGGATAACTGTAATGTCTAATACTGTTAATGTTGGAACCTTATTGCGAGGGACCACTGTAATGTCTAATACTGTTAATGTTGGAACCTTATTGCAAGGGACCACTGTAATGTCTAATACTGTTAATGTTGGAGTCTTATTGCAAGGGACCACTGTAATGTCTATTACTGTTCACGTTGGAACCTTATTGCAAGGGACCATTGTAATGTCTAATACTGTTAACGTTGGAACCTTATTGCAAGGGACCACTGTAATGTATAATACTGTTAAAGTGGGAATCTTATTTTGAGGGACCGCTGTAATTAATTGAATTGCTAACATTCTGGAAAGTCTTCTTGATATTAAAATTTTACTTTAGATTTGAAAACAGGATATACGATTAAATATTAATATAATGCATTCACTTTTAGTGGTAATTTGTTGAATTTAGGTACATGTAGTTTAGTTATGATAATGTCTTTCCTGAAAGGCTAAGAGAACCCACCAAAGAAAAGTGAAGGAACACCAATGATGGAAATGATCATCCAAAATGTAATGGCTGTAAAGAAATACTTTGTTAATATGAGACAATCCATTCCTGCTAGATATATACTAATTTTTTTCCATTTACTAGAGAGTTAGTCTCCCAACATGTGGGTGCTGGTTTGAAGGAAGAACTAAATCCTGACATGCAGTTTTAATAATCATGATTGTAGTTAATTGCCATAAAGAATCAAAGAGTAATGCATATTGATTGGCACAGTAAAACTCATATCTGTACAATAGGTTTACTCAATCCTGACAATGCATAATTTCCACGTAAATGCTATGAATATAAAGGTCAACATTTTATTTTGTAATACATTTTTTAAGCTGAATTTGATTTTCATCCAGTTTATGATTATGTGAGTTAAAATAGTTTGAATGTTTTGGTTTTCGTTTGTAATTAATTTTATTCTTCGAAAATTTCAACCAATTATATCAAAAGAGTAGAATAATAGAATCAAGAAAAAAAAAACAAGAATTAGTCAATTGGATGGATCGATTGATGCACTGTCCTTTGTTCTATTATATATTTACTTGCTTGAAATTAGATGAAAAGGAATAGTATTAACCATTGCTGAATTATATCTTAAATAATATGAATAACAAGTACAGTTTTATTCACTTATACCGTACATGTACTGGGAATATTCTGCCTATGGTCTTTTCTAGTGCGGGGCATTCTGCATTATTGAGACAACAGACCATTAGTTCTGAATTCCCAGTCAATAACCTTTCTATTATGTATTTTAAAGAATTCTCTTTCACATGTGTATAATCATTTACTATGACAGAAACATGATGTGAATTAAATCTTATCTAGTCTTTAATATTTCACAAATAAGCCCAAAATGGCACATGTGTATAATCATTTAGTATGACAAAAACATGATGTGAATTAAATAGCGTCTAGTCCTTAATATTCCAGAATACGCCCAAATGGCACATGTGCATGATCATTTACTTATGACAGAAACATGATGTGAATTAAATAGCATCTAATAATATTCCACAAATAAGCCCAAAATGGAAAATACACGAAAGGTCAGCATGTGGTCCAGTTGAACATTATTAGCAGCAATGGTAAATTTAATTTCTTAAAGAAAGAAAGTTATACCAAGAATATGGGTACACATACTAATTATTTCTAAAGCTTGCAATAAAGTCTTTTCTCTTGTGTTTGGTTGCGGTGAAACAGTATCTCATTCTTGTCATCCATATATATTGTTCATGCAAACAAACTATGATCTTCCTAATTTTACAAGATCTTGCATTAAGGCATGAACCTTAACACAACATCTTATTTCTTTAATGGGTATATTTTCCCCACCAATGAGCTTATCAAGTCCATAACAATTATTGACGGTATTGGCAACCATACACACTACCATTAACACCACCATATTTCTGACTTTTAATGACAAACTCAAGTAAACAAATTGTAATATGTGCTAATGATGATTGGCATTACTGAACATGAAGAAATTATACATCAGACGATATTTACATTTAAGTTGGGCGACAAAGGGCCATCAATTTTACTTTAGTCGAATATTTCAAGATTGAATCCATTTCTATGGAAGTAGAGATGTAAGGACTATCAGTAGAATATAGTTCTTTAACTGTAAGAGTTTGCTGCGGTCAAAATATCACCGACAGTAAAAGAAATAATACAAATTAACAGAACAAGTGAAGAAGAACTAAATAGTTGTAATTGCCACACAAAACTAATTTAGGGGCCCCGAGTGGCCGAGTGGTCTAAAGCACTCTCCCTTACGGATCACTGCCACCTCTTTCTGTGTGGCTTTGAGTCTCAGATTCGGCCAATGTGGGTATATGAGAAAACTTGCCAGTAGCTTCTTGTGGGTCCTGGTTCTTTCCGGGGGTTTTCCCAGTTTTTTTTTCCCCTTCACCAATATTACTGGACGCCATGTATAGCGTATCATGTGCTGAAAAATGGCGTTAAACCCTACAACAACAACAACAAAACTAATTTAGTTCTTACTATTTATGTAAATTCTTACATGCTTATAATAAATAATATCAGATTCAGGGTTTATAATAGAAAGTATGTAACTCGCAAATAATAATGTCTTCTGTTTAATTAGAAAGTATGTAACTCACATATTATAATGTCTTCTGTTTAATTAGAAAGTATGTAACTCACATATTATAATGTCTTCTGTTTAATTAGAAAGTATGTAACTCACATATTATAATGTTTTCTGATTAATTAGAAAGTACATATATGTATCTTGCAAATTATAATGTCTTCTGTTTAATTAGAAAGTATGTAACACACATTATAAGGTCTTCTGTCTAAGCAGAAAGTATGTAACACATATTATAAGGTCTTCTGTTTAATTAGAAAGTATGTAACACATATTATAAGGTCTTCTGTCTAATTAGAAAGTATGTAACACATATTATAAGGTCTTCTGTCTAAGCAGAAAGTATGTAACACATATTATAAGGTCTTCTGTCTAAGTAGAAAGTATGTAACACATATTATAAGGTCTTCTGTCTAATTAGAAAGTATGTAACTCACAAATTATAATGTCTTCTGTTTAATTAGAAAGTATGTAACACATATTATAATGTCTTCTGTCTAAGTAGAAAGTATGTAGCACATATTATAAGGTCTTCTGTCTAAGTAGAAAGTATGTAACACATATTATAAGGTTTTCTGTTTAATTAGAAAGTATGTAACTCACATATTATAATGTCTTCTGTTTAATTAGAAAGTATGTAACACATATTATAATGTCTTCTGTTTAATTAGAAAGTATGTAACACATATTATAAAGTCTTCTGTCTAATTAGAAAGTATGTAACACATCTTATAAGGTCTTCTGTTTAATTAGAAAGTATGTAACACATATTATAAGGTCTTCTGTTTAATTAGAAAGTATGTAACACATATTATAAGGTCTTCTGTCTAAGTAGAAAGTATGTAACACATATTATAATGTCTTCTGTCTAAGTAGAAAGTATGTAACACATATTATAAGGTCTTCTGTCTAAGTAGAAAGTATGTAACACATATTATAATGTCTTCTGTCTAATTAGAAAGTATGTAACTCACATTATAAGGTCTTCTGTTTAATTAGAAAGTATGTAACACATATTATAAGGTCTTCTGATTAATTAGAAAGTATGTAACACATATTATAAGGTCTTCTGTCTAAGTAGAAAGTATGTAACACATATTATAAGGTCTTCTGTCTAAGTAGAAAGTATGTAACACATATTATAAGGTCTTCTGTCTAATTAGAAAGTATGTAACTCACATATTATAATGTCTTCTGTTTAATTAGAAAGTATGTAACTCACATATTATAATGTCTTCTGTCTAAGTAGAAAGTATGTAGCACATATTATAAGGTCTTCTGTCTAAGTAGAAAGTATGTAACACATATTATAAGGTCTTCTGTTTAATTAGAAAGTATGTAACACATATTATAAGGTCTTCTGTCTAAGTAGAAAGTATGTAGCACATATTATAAGGTCTTCTGTCTAAGTAGAAAGTATGTAACACATATTATAAGGTCTTCTGTCTAAGTAGAAAGTATCTAACACATATTATAAGGTCTTCTGTTTAATTAGAAAGTATGTAACACATATTATAAGGTCTTCTGTCTAAGTAGAAAGTATGTAACACATATTATAAGGTCTTCTGTCTAAGTAGAAAGTATGTAACACATATTATAAGGTCTTCTGTCTAATTAGAAAGTATGTAACTCACATATTATAATGTCTTCTGTTTAATTAGAAAGTATGTAACTCACATATTATAAGGTCTTCGGTCTAAGTAGAAAGTATGTAGCACATATTATAAGGTCTTCTGTCTAAGTAGAAAGTATGTAACACATATTATAAGGTCTTCTGTCTAAGTAGAAAGTATGTAACACATCTTATAAGGTCTTCTGTTTAATTAGAAAGTATGTAACTCACATCTTTTAATGTCTTCTGATTAATTTGAAAGTATAGTATATTTTCCATTTTAGTGACATGTTATGTTGTTTGCAATTTCTACTGTAACCGTTCAATTTGCTTTTGTGGAACATATGAGCTTCTCTTTGTAGTCTTTAGTGTGTAACTGTACAGTTGTTGACACGTGCATTTCATCTAAAAGTGCATCAGATAATGTTTATTCTCGTGCCTCTTGCATTGAACCATCGTTTCAAAGATTAGTTAAAAGCAGCTCTGGTGTTTGAATACACAACTTAATATTCTTAATAAATTAATAATGGAATTATCTTGTACCTGGATTGCTGAAATCTACTCTAAAACTCTGATAGAATTATAAACCAATAACAAGCATGACAGACCGAATTATTTCTGAATAGGTTTTATTTAATTTGCTATTTGAAAAAAATTATATGATATCATCTCTATTTATTTTAAGTTCCAATTCTTTTTATTCACAACAAAATCACCGAATTTAAAGATTTAAATGTTCTAATGTGAAAATGTACATTTTTTAAGGTATAATGTTTGAAAACAACATTAATCTTGTTATTTTCATCCCACAGGAGATGATATGCAATACAATATACACATTTTAAATAAATTTTGAGTTCTGTGGAAACTGGGCCGAGATTAAGATTTTATCTCGATAGAGTAATACATTTCCATGAACTGTCATAACAAAGAAATTGACATCAAAACTTTTTTAAACGATCTTCATACTACCTTAACCTATAAAAAGTAAACACATTTCAATCACTTTGCTCTTAAGCTCTCTATCTATATATAAAGCTGTTTCCATCAGAAGAATATACAAGGACGATAAACAAAATCATATACATGCATTTGTGTGACTTTTTTGACAGGTATAATTTACCAATCTTAACTACTTAAGTTTGAATGTTTGCGGTGTTAGTTAATTTTGTTTTATATTTTATTTTACATTGTTTATTGATACAAGTTTGTTTCCTGAAAAATACATTTTAACAATCATTGGTTAATCAAGATCTTACAATTAATAATAATGAATTATAATTCTTTTGTTTCAGTTTTGCTACAAATATGGCTCCTATCAATGTTCAGGAAAGAAATATCACACATTTTAGTGATTACCATGATTTCGATCAAGCATGATATGCTTGAGGCTGAAATTCGATATTCATCCAGTTATGTTTGTTTGATTAATGTTTTATTTGTTTGTTTGCAATAATTTTTCTTCCTTCGGAAATGTCAACCATTCGGAACAAAAGAGCAGAAAAATTCAATCAAGACAAATCTACAATTAGTCAATGCATGTCCTATTGTGAATGTGACAGCTATGATTCACTTGATGACAGCTGTATAAGGATTTGTATTGTTGACTAAAAGATATATTAACTGAGATTTAATGTTATATATTTCTTTAATTTATACAAAATATTAATTTTACGTTACAGATGGACACAATTACTAATTACCGCTTTTTATCTGAATAAAGATGATTTTAAAGACAATTAATCTTTGAGTATTGCCTTGTATGCAATATTTACAATTCATGTGCTGACTATAAAATAACCTTATAGACATTTTTGCAACTTATTCACAACTGTCCTTACCAGCATTCATATATGGACATTATTTAAAGTTTAGGTTCTGATTATATACGTACTGTCCTTTCTGTTTACATAGCTTGAGATACATGAGCCTCTTATATTGAATTAATTATCCCTTGTATGTAAATATAAACACACACATATATCAGTTCTGATAAGTTTATATATATATATATATATATATATATATATATATATATATATATATATATATATATATATATATATATATATATTTATATATATATATATATATATATATATATATATATATATATATATATATAGTCTCATATATATATATATATATATATATAGTCTCAAGAGACCATGTGGATAGTGCACTTAGGGTGTCATCTGTCTCTGGGGTGTTGGTATTATCTGTTGTGGCTTTGCATGCCTATGTGCGAGTGACAGTCCTTGCAGTTTGTGCAGACATACTAGAAAGCCTGGGTTACTGTGGTTGCTGCCATGTGGGTTTTTTCATAACACATTTCTTTGCTGCCAACTGGCCTCTCCCCTCGTATCCGTGACTGATATGCCCTTACTTACTGTCAGTCTCCAGGTGCTTCGGTCCTCAGTCAGCACTTCTCAGACATCAGGTGAGATGTCGCATGCCTTCATGTCCCTCTTGCATGCATCCTTGAAATGAAGTGAGGGGCGGCCGACTCTTCTCGTGCCAGTGGCCAGCTGTTGTCCATATAGGATGTCCTTCAGCAGCCTCCCATTTACCATGCATCAGTCGTGTCCCAGCCATTGAAGACGACGTTTGTTCATCAGGGTGAACATGTTGGGGGTATTTGCATGCTGCAGGATCTCGTTGTGTGGGACACAGTCTTGCCAGCTGATTTTCACGATGTGTTTAAGGCACCGTATATGGAAGGTGTTTAGCCGGCGCTCTTGCCTCATGCAGGTACTACAGGTCTCATTTCCATATAAAAGGGTGCTGAGAATGCAGGCCTAGTAAACTTGGACCTTGGTGTGCTCTGTCAGCACGTTGTTTTTCCATACTTTCTTCGTTAGTCGTGACATTATGGGTTTGCCTTTCCAAGTTTTCTGTCTAGCTCCTTATCAAGTGAGAGAGTGTTGCTGATGGTTGACCCCAGGTCGGTAAAGTTATTGACTGCTTCCAGGGTGACACCGTCGATTTTGATGGAAGTGGCAATGGTGGTATCTTGCAAACTGACATTTGTCTTTTCCAGGCTGATGGTGAGCCCAAGCTGTTTGCAGGCATCAGCAAAACGGTCTCCCAGTCTCTGGAGAGCTTCCTAGTTGTGGGTCACAAGAGCCGCATCATCTGCAAAAAAGCAGCTCCCTGATGAGAACAGCCCTCATTTTGGTCTTCGAGTGCAGTCGTGAAATGTATCACTACTCCATGCAGTCGGTGTCATAAAACAATTCATTTTTGTTGCACATTTTAGAAATCATAAAATAGATCTTATCATTTAGTCCGCAGATTGTTTTGGCCATCCACATTTACGCCCACCAGCTGGTGTCCATATGAAGCATACATTGGATGTCTGTTCTAGGGGAATCCTCATTACGTGTCTGAGCGATTAGATCCTGAACGTGTCCTAAATAGCCCAAGGTTAAAAACCCCAAGTTATATTTGAAAGGGCAAGTCATCAATCCCTCCTGACGTAGCCGCTCCAAAATGTGAGCTAGCAGAATGAGGTGTGCACCTCACGTCTCTGTGACTAGAAAGAGATCATCTATGAAGTTGCGGACACCACTATCGCGCAAGGGCTCCAACAACTTCCGCATCATTCAAGTGAAGATGCTGGGCACATTCTGGACTCCGAATGCATGACCAACCATTGGTAGGTCTCATCGGGAGCAGCAACCGCGAACTTTGCCCTATTCTCTTTTCTGACAAGAATTTGCCAATATCTCTTGGAAAATCTAACTTTGAGAATATTTTCGCCTTTGAGACAGAAGGGAAAATTTGTTCCGGGTCAGGTAGCATCTCCACTTGAAATTATGTTACCTGATTCAGCTTCCGGTAATCGACACAAAACCTATGTGTGCCAGCCTTCTTCTGCACTAGGACTACCGAATAGTTGTACGGAGAGTCACCGGGCTCGATTACTCCGAGAACAATCATTTGCTCGATCTCATCCCTTACAACTTGTTGTTTTGCGTGGGGCATGGGGTAGGGTTTTCTTTGGACTGGAAGGTCGTCCACCAGCTTTAACCCGAACTCGACAAGTGACGTTCTCCAGGGTATTTTCGTAAGTACATCGGAATACCCGGCCAGCAACGTGTCCATCTCCTCCCGTTGTACCGTGGTCAACAGGGGATCGCACTCCACGTCCGAGGGTGTCTCAGCCCTCGTTAACGGACAGATCGGGAGAGTATTCGCCTCTTCCGTGTCGCCTTTGGCGTCCTTGGTGACGATCGTGGCGACGACAAAATCGCTAACGGTCTCCCAATCCCAGTATCGCATAAGGACATTGGCGTGGTTTAGTTTCTCCTTATTCAGTAGTCGTATCCAAATAGGTTTGACCTCCGACTCTACCAGTTACGACGTACGGTCCCCTCCAAGAAACTTGCAACTTCTTGTGTTCTTGGGGCAACAGCAACAACATCTTGTCGCCTACGTCATACAGACGTGGTTTCGCACGTTTGTTATAATATTTCGCTTGACGCGGTTAGCTTGCTTGAGGTTCACCTGTGCGAGTGAACAAACTTCATCTAGTTTGTTTCACAAATACGCCACGTACTGATATGTAGTACGTACTTCTTCGACAGCGTGATCGTCCGTCCACAGCTGTCTCAATACGGCGATTGGGTCACGTAGGTCCTCCCGTACAAGAGTTCAAAGGGAGAAAACCCTAAACTCGCTTGGGGTACTTCCCTATATGCAAAAAACATTGAAGGAATGTACTGATCCCGATCTTTGGGGCTTTCGCATATTTCTTGATTGTGTTCTTTAATGTCCCGTTAAACCGTCCGACCAGTCCGTTACATTAGGGGTGGTACGGTGTTGTCGTGAGGTGTTTAATCGACATTATTCGGTTTAACTCTGCCATCACGCGACTCATTAGTTGTGTCCTTTGATCGATCAGGATCTCGTCGGGCACTCCGACTCTTGAACAAATCCCAAGCAGAGCTACCGCGACGTTTCCGAATCAATATTACGCAACATGACGGCCTCCGGATAGCGTGTAGCGTAATCTACGGCCGTCAAAAATATAGTGATTTCCGTGCGACGACGCGGGTTTTATCGGTCCGATTAAGTCCATTACGACACGTCGAAAGGATTCATCGATAAGGGGTGTACTCTCCAAGAGGACGGGTCGAAGATCCGTTTTCGGTATCATTCTCTGACACTTGTCGCAGAAGAGACAGAACCGCTTGACATCTCCCTGGACCCCTGGCCAGTAAAATTATTTGACAAAACGGTCACGCGTCTTGGCATCTCCCATGTGTCCTCCCATGAGACTCTCGTGCGCGAGTTTTAACACTTCGCCTCACTTCTCTTTTGGCACGACAACTTGCTTAATGTGTTCGCTGGACTCGTCTTTATCATTAAATCGCGGCATACTTATCTATACCATTCGGTGGTCGATGAGTGATCGTACGCTGCCCCCAGGAATCGTACTGGAGTCGTCCCTATCGTTAGCCCTAGCTTTTACCCTTACCTTTTCAATTTCGAGACCGTGAGAGATATCTCGTTCTTTTGTGGCGGCGGATATCCAGGCCTGCTCCATC
This sequence comes from Unio delphinus, assembly GCA_029339505.1. Classification (NCBI taxonomy): domain Eukaryota; kingdom Metazoa; phylum Mollusca; class Bivalvia; order Unionida; family Unionidae; genus Unio; species Unio delphinus. The sequence continues at coordinate 1,207,645 of JAQISU010000155.1, read as the reverse complement.
TAGGTTTCTCTTTCAGCGGATATCCGGGCCTTCTCAGCGGATATCCGGACCAGCTCTAGTTCTTTTCGGCGGCTATCCGGGTCAGTTATAATTCTTTTTCAGCGGCTTTTCCTGCTCCATTCTTTTATGCGTTTGTCTATAAACGCTGCCAGGCGATCTCCCTCGTAGCCTAAATCTTCCGATCCCATGGAACGGTAATCCTTAACCATCTGTCTTTCAGTAGCCATGTTATTATTGTACTAACAATAAGTGACACCTTGTCTTCACTTACTAATTAATTGATAAATTTTAACGTTTCTAACTAAATACTTACATGTGTTTTGGTTACTTCGTTCAGGTAAGATATTTGCTCGATATTTGTTTCACAATTTCTGCAAGTAATGAAAAATCTACCAAGCATGCAAATATCATAAAATAACATACACAAGATTAGAAATCAACAAATTCAAATACACAGGATGGAAAATCTCACATTGTTCACTACTACTTCCTAACAAAAAACTTTAGATCCTAAAAAAAATATTTGTCTAATTCATATCCAGGACAAAAGCGTCCATGTAAAGGTCTAGGTTGCTTCCCTTTTTGGGGTGGGGTGCTTCCAATTTATTTAAATTAATATAGAATACCCACCCTGGCTCGTTTTGTCAGAAATTGAAGTAGTAATAGAGAGATGCAAACCTCTTAGCCCCCAGTCAGCGGTGCCGACAGTTAAATTAATGAATACACAAAATGAAATTTAAAAAACAACAATTTAATATAACTCAAACAGTAATCTCTCAAATACAATTCAGCAAATCTCATATCACTCCACCAAGTGACGGCCTAGTTTATACTTTGAATTAGTGTGTGAAATTTGCCCTACTGTCCTGAATCCTACTCATCTGTATGTTCTTTTCTTTTCCTTTGTCTCCTCCGTTCTCCATTCACTTCTCGCTATGTCCTTCCTTCTCTCCTGTGTCCCAGATATTCGGACCAACTGCTGGGGCAATTCCCTCTGGTCCCTCAAACTTCATTCTCCTTCTATATTCTCTTTGTCTCCCAGAGACTCTGACCATTGCACTGGGTACTTCCCGCTGGTCCCTAAAAGCTTATGTGTCGAAGCTTTCTGATTACTCCCTAAATAAACCCGTCGTTACGAATGGTCGCGGAGTAGTTATTTGCAAAATAAGTGTAGCTACTAAAGTTTTGATTCTCAATATGATATATTTAAACTAAAGATTCTAATGTCTGGCACACCTAACTCAATTCCGATTGGAGGTTGGTTCCTAATGATCGTACATTGCCCATCCCAATCGTCTGTCAAAGATATTTACGATGAAAATTGAACAATGCCTTGTTCCAACAAGACATCGCCACTCACCCGTGAAAAAAGTTACGTAACTGACTTTGTCAAAAATGAATCGCGCGCCTTGAGTTTATGGCTATGGCAATTAAGTTCGCTAAACACCTCAGACATTTTGCCGACGAGAAATTATAACATCAAGGTTTAGCATACCGATGCTAACATCTGGTTTCTCTTGTACTGTGACAGAAGAAATGCTGTTACATCCTGTCATTTCATTTGGGTTCACATTAGATATCTTGTTTCGCCAATTGATGTTGCAAAGGCAACTATCACAACTCGTTCACTATGCCAAGAATATGTGATATAAGAGTGACATATATATATTGCTAAAAAGGGTGTGGGTTTGAATCTTATCCGACCGGCCCGAATAAGCTACCGTGTTGTTTCCGGATTCAAATCTCAAATAATAAACACGTGGGTTTTAAATGATAATGTGCTGTATTAATGTATTTATTACAAATAACATAACATGAATTACAGTTTGGCAAAATAAAGAAATGTGTCTGCATTTTTAAACCAAATAGAATTGCTGCAAATTATAGACACCAAACTCAGCACAAAATCAAGTGCATGTCCTACAATAAAAACCATGTTCTATGTAAAAATGGACCATGCTATGCATATAATACCTGTAGTCAAATTTGATAAGTTCTAAATAGAACATCATCGAGTTGATCTTCGATCCATCGTTTAGTAGGTTATTAGTCGAGGAAAAGAATTATGTTTTATTAGCATGCGCAAATTTTAAAAAAATCGCTGCAAACAGAGAATTATATAATAAAAATACCTATATTGGAACTATGCTGACGGCAGAGCTGATATAAATTATGAAGGAACAACAAAAAAAATCATATCATCAAATCACCATTTTATTTCCAAAGCCTCTTCAGATGAAGAAAACAAAAAATGAAAAAGAAAACATTGCACAAGACTTCTTCATCCACTTTTATTAATTTATTTAAGAACCAGGATAAAAAGTAAGATGAAACCTGTCCTATACACTTTAGAGCAACCCACCATGCAAAGCATCGACCAAGGTCAAGTAGGACTTATAATCCTGTACATATTTTAACTCTCTTCAACATTATTTTAATCGTGCCACTAACGAATAACCAAATAACAATTCATCCTTGGACAAAAGCTGCGAATTCATGTCAGATATTGGTCGTAACATAAATGTGCCATTTTATGTCCATGACGTACTTTATTCTATCTACCATTATACATAACGCAGGACATGTAGGTCTACATGAATCGGGATTGCAACGTCTATGATAATGTCATTGATAGTGTCAAATATATATATACATACAGACAAGGATCTCTCCGATGTTTGGCTCATTTCATGAATATGACTTTGAAGATTAAATGTTGGGAGCCGTTGGTTTAAGACGAAAAGAAGGATACTTTGCAGTGTTCGACAATTTTGTTTTTTATTGTGACTCTTGGTAGTAATTGTATGCTTAATGTACCTAATGTTTGGAGGAATTTTCAATTTGATATTTTTATGTAGGATAACTGCTTACATGAATATTGTCACTGATTACTTGCATAGTTTGTGTTTGTTTATTTTTCAACTAATACTAATGTATCTAAACATTTTATTTCAAAAGAAACTATTTTTAGAGTTAGTTTGCAATTTCTAATTCATTATAAAAGTGGATTATACGGACACCATTATGTATGGTTCATTACTAGCACTGTGGTGGGGCATCTGTATTCCACGAATACATTATTATTTCGTTAATAAACACATGTATGTAAAAATGGACGTCTGTGGAGGTTGCACATTTATTAATCTGCCTTCAAGGGTATCATTATATATGGGCTTGTGTTCTGACTTCATGTGGGTTTCCCCACAGGTTAGTCACGTGTTATATCACAATGCCGCCAAGCTTATTTTAAGTAACAGACCGACTTCTATTTATACATCCTTGTAATAGTCGTATATAAATGGCTATAATCATTTAGGGGACTTGCTGAAATCAGGATCTTCAGAGGCTAAGAAGAGTGCGTGTCACGTCGACAGCTTGCGGCACCTAGGCCCTGATTATATTAAAATTTGGAGTGCCCAAACAAGCCCATATGAAACGTGTCCTGCACATTTTAGCGCGACCCATTAAAAGACAATAAAGTACACAACACTGCTTACCGTCGAATATATAGTTACGTAATACAGCTAAGAATTTCAATTAGTCGTTGAAAATGCAACGCTTAAAAACATAGATAACGAAATTATTAAATATTTATGGGGTTTTAAAATGCGCTACATAAACAAAGAAACATTATATAGGGGGGAAAAGGGGAGGCTAGGCCTCCCCAATCCAACCCTAATTAAATACAGCAACATTTTAAACAGGTTTAAGGAAATTAAAGCAGAGCCAAAAATAGCTTGGCAAGGTCTCTACATATATTATTTTGGTTTCTCTATGAAGCAGAGAAGAGACATATATAGAAACAATAAACTAATTAAGTTAATAGAGGTGCCCAGGAAATTAAGATCTAGAAAAGAAATGTTACTCAAATATAGGGATGCTAGGGAATTATGGGAAATTGACACAAACTCAATATACAAATAGATAACAGATAACACAATAAATAAGGAAAAAAAAAAATAATATAGAACAGAAACACATAACTGTAAATTGCGATAGGGCCTGGGGAAACTGGGTCAGACTTAAATCACTTAAAATGAAAAGTATCCTGTTCAAATACATGCATGATGTGTGGTTGACAGGAGATTTCACAGTGAGACGGCATATGGTCAGAGTATCGCCAAAATGTCCACTGTGTAAAAACCAATCTTTCACAAAATTATATGCAATGATTTACTGTGAGAAAAACAAAATAGAAAGAAGGGATATTACAAGAGAAATTGAAAAAACATAGCAATACAACACCAACAAGATCCTCTACCTTGATGGAAACTATACTACAAAAATATTAAATGGATTAGCAGACTACATAGTTAGGAATCTAAGAGCATGCGGACAGGTAATTATTATAGAAAAATACGTTAGATAGAAGGGAAACAGAGTGCTCAGGTGGAGAAGTATTAGCAAGAAAAACACGGGGCGATTCCACATGGCGCTACGCGAAGTGATAAGGCCCGTGGAAGAGCTAAGAAATACCAAGAGAAGTCAAGCAGAACAAACATTCAAACACACTAGGTAGCCTAATGAAATAGTTACCTGTTTTTGCACGTGTTGAAAAATAAGCATGTTCCCATATCAATCGCTGGTGACCCAAATTGATGTATACTCTGTAGCAGCAGAGGGGGCGAATCAGACAACTTTTTTTTGTTTTTATTTTTGATTATACCCCCTCCAAAATAACACTAGACCCTTCTCGCGAAAAAATAAGTCTCTGACCCTTGTCTGAAAACATTCGCGTCGCAACGTCGTTGTCACTCACCCCCTCTGCTGCTAGAACTTTCAGTTGGGGTTAACCGAATATTTGATCCAGTCCGATACGATATCGTGTTCGAGGGTCATGTAAATTTATTGTTACAAATCCGTGTGGGGTAGACTGAGCATGACTAAAGAAATTTCTAAATTGATTGAAGTCCATATCAGAACACCATGTCTGCCAAATATTTCGTAGCGTATGTGTATCAACGCCGTTGAATACAGCAAGCATATTACAGTTATCTCCAATCACTTTTGGAATCTGAGTGTAGCGTTGAGTGACATAGATCACATCAGTGTTTTTATGCCTGCCTCTGGAAAATATTCTAGCAGGATTATTTTGATTATCTAACATGACATCGTCGTATACAACTAAATTGTTGATACTTCCATCGAGGTCATTCACGGATGGCGCCTCGTCAATATCGGTTATAAATTCAATAACATCCTCGGCGGCAATCTCTGAAGCGTTTTCATTAAAATCTTTTAGCACTTCATAGCATCGTTGATCATCTACGCTAGGGGCAATTAAATACAACTTATCCCACTTCATCCATCTCATTATTAAATTGAGCAACAATTGCGTTTTACCGGATCCAGATGGTCCGATTATAATTGCGCGGATAGAGTTTGGTAGCGCTGCATGATGCTTCACTGGTTCTCTTGTTTTAGTCGCTGAAAAATCAATTATATTCATATCTCTATACATAAATTATGGATCTATATTGCGTGAAGTGTAAGGCGCGTACTGGCACAGATGACTTGACGACGATTACAACTAAAAATAACCGATCAGCGCTTTCTGGTAAATGCGTACAATGTAGTACAAAGAAATTTAGATTTGTTTCTAAACCCAAGGAACTCAAGGAACCTTTAAAAAAAAACGAGGAGGTGATATCGCAGCCAAATTAGCAAAACTCCCTGGAACTCCATGGGCAAAATACCCTGGAGAAAAGCACCTTCCAGGATATAGCTACTGTGGACCGGGAACAAGACTTGATATCAGACTCAATGATCAAAATCAGCCCCGACCCGGTGAGGAACCAATAAACGCTATTGATAAGGCCTGTCACCTTCATGATGTATCTTATAAAAGCAGTAATCTGCAGCACAGGCATCTAGCAGATGTGAAATTAATTCATGCGTTAAATGCTATTTCTGATAAATCTTTCAAAGAAAAATTGGCTTCCTTTTTGATAAAATCGGCTATGAAAAGTAAATTGATGTTAGGTGCTGGTAATTAATAACAACATGGAATCTATTTATTATTCCCCAAGAGGATACTGGAGGGGTAAATCAGCAATCCATAAACTCGCTAGCGCTGCGAAAGTGAAAAAAACAACTGCGGCTCATTGGTTATCCAAACAGGCACTATGGCAAATTTATCTACCACCGCCTAAACAAATCAATTTCTCGCATTTTGATGTGACCGGACCCAATGAAGTTCATCAGGCTGATATATTATTTCTGCCACATGATCGTGGTTACAAATACGCATTAACCGTAGTTGATATTGCAAGTCGATACAAAGAAGCAGAACCGTTAAAAACAAAATCAGCCACTGAAGTGGCTTCTTCATTTGAAAGGATTTATCGAAGGAGCCCTCTGCACTGGCCAAATCTATTACAAATTGATCCTGGCAAGGAATTTCAGGGTGCAGTGTTATCAATAATGAAAAATCACAATGTCGCTATCAGACGAGGGCATACTGCACTGCATCGTGATCAGGCCATTGTAGAACGATTTAATAAAACCCTTGCTGAGCGGTTATTTGGATATCAATACGCAAAAGAATTCATCCAAGAAAAAAGATCCCGTGAATGGGTTAAAAGGTTACCAGCTGTGATTACTGCACTGAATAACGAGATTACTAGAACCATCAACATGAAACCTATCAATGCGATTAAAAAGAAGTCAATACCTGAAATGGAAATTCAAAAAGATTTTAGCGTTTCCCAACCAATTCTTGGTAGTAATGTCATTGTGAGGTACTTATACGAACCAGGAGAGCTTGAGGGTGGCACAAAAAGGGCTACTGATCCTATTTGGAGTGTTACTGCACATAAGATATCTAGTATAACACGATCTACGGGTAGACCTCCAATCTATAAACTGGATTCAACTGCCCCTCAACGGGGTTTTACTAGACAACAATTACAAGTGATACCTGAGGATACTCAATTACCACCACATGGGCTTAACTAGCACCCTTGCGTCTATTGCACTCAAGACAAGTCAACTTCACATTATTTCTGACATGACCGAGATTGTTATTTTTTCTGTCCACGGTGAATTGGCGAGGATCCTTATCCGAATACTGCCAACGCATTATACAATTGCAACTCGCGCAGTGATTATTCTGTTGTTGCTTCAGAGTAATTATTAATTCAGCATCAATATCAAATTCTCGTTGTTTTTTTTTGTCTTGTTGTTTGTAACCGGAGAGTTTTTTATCAATAATATCATCTATTGTGGTGTCATTATGATCGCCAATGATTTCATCATCGAAGACAATTCTTCGAAGTTGATTTATTTTTCGTACTCTAGACACTGCGAGATAGACTAAATTCGACCATTCTATGCGATTATCTACTATCCAAACAGTTATATCCGATATAGTCAATCCCTGTGAAGAGTGTATTGTTGCTGCATAACCTAGCGTCCATGGGGATTTATTAGCACGCAATGCATCTTCAACGACATTGATATCAACCAGCACAATATCATTTAATACGAGAATCTGTCTTTGAAATCCTTCGGATTTTGGTCCTGGAATATCAACTTCGATGTTCTGTTTTCGTGTATCCGATGGCCTATAACATAACGGTACTGGAAGTGTTGCAAATTTTTGTTTATGCAATTCAAATAACTTCATCTGAAGTGTATCCCTGACTATTTTTCTACTTGCAATGATTAAATCATTTGGTCTCCACGCTTCCCAAAAACTCATTCATGGGAGTTTCCGAAATTATTTCACGGGCTATTTCACACTGGATTCTATCCGGTTGTAATCTAATTAGTTTCTTAAATTCTTTTAATTCATTATCAAGTGATCTATGATCAGTATCAATTTCTTCATAATAGTCTACAAAACCCTTTAGCCATTCATGGGGGGATGCACCGACAAATGGTGGAGGTTGGCCGTGATCCCCGCACATGACGACTTTTGTATTCTTCAATAACAACCACTCAAGAAATATTTTTAAGACATCTTCGGACACTGTGTCTATTTCATCCCACATGATAATTTCAGGAATAAATTTCTCTCCCATGCGCTCAGGAGTCCATTTATCTCCCTTCCATCTAAAGAAACTATGATAAGTGCAGGCATTTACCCCTCGTTGTTTCATCTCTCTGGCGAGTCTGTGAGTCGGTGTTAGCACAATCATGTTTGGATTGGAAACGCTAGCGTTTCTACGGAATAACTCAATTGCCCGGGTTGTTTTTCCTGACCCGCCACAGCCGTTTAAATAAACTGTTTTATATCTACAGATTGGATCAGAAATCGGTGGTGCACTAGAAAATTCTGAACACTGATTGCTTTCTAAGTAATTATTTTCAATGGTAACATCTGCTGATGGAATATAATCATGAAGCATTTCCTTCTCAATTCTCCATGACCCCCAATTCTCGTTGCCAGTAGCCTTAAAATCAGCCATTTTGCTATTTATGTAAAATGAGTCAGTAGCAACTCTAACTGCGGTGGTAGGAAATCTATTGATCATTGAAAACAGATTGATAGAAGCATAACCAAGCATAGAAGCTCTCAAATATGTGTACTGCTGATGGTATCCATCAGTGTAAGTAACAATTGTACCCAATTTGGTTCCATCGGACATAAATGCGTCCTTACGATTGACATATAAGCCCCTATTCGTTAAATCTTTGATTACAAAATCGTATTCAGCATTGTCTATAATCAATCGTGAAGAATATCTCGTATTATCATCTTTGCCACCTTGGGTAAATTTACCGATTATTCTTCGTCCAAGATCTTTTGCTTCATTGTTTCTGATTTCAAATAACTGTCTGGACCAATCCATGATTTGTTGTTCATTAAAATCAGGAAACAGTTTTCGCTCTTCGCTAATTATTTTTTCTAGATCAGGTTGTGGTAACCAGACTGATTTCTGTGCTCGATAGGATATAATTGCTTCACTGACAATTAATGATTTTAACATCTTACAATCAAGCATATACCGTAATAACACTATTGGCATCCAGTGTTTTTCAGACATGTGTTTACCAATCCAAAGATAACTACACGGATGAAGTCCTTCAGCCATTTCAAATGATACTACACAAGCGAATCCGGTTAAATCGAAATGTGGCAGTGGTCCATTAATAGCAACACGGGTCATTTCGTGTGTAGGGTGTCCAAATCGTTTGAAATATTTCTCACACTCTCCATACCCAAGAAAACTTCCTGGATAACATGCAATCATATCAACTGAAATAACGGAATCAGAGGTGTATTTTGTGTTCCATAATCCGCCGTGGCTGTATTCAAGACAGGACAATTTGACATCTGATAAGAACTCACTTCGGGTTGGTTTCCACGCGTTTTTCTTCCTAGCAAAATGTGCTACAACTGATGGAAGTGTAAAACAGTTTGCTAATAATTGATCGTTGTCTTCCCCCCCAGAACTCTGGGGAGAAAATTCACTAGCTAGTTGTTTCATTTGATTATGCAGCTCTTCAGTACGGTACAATTCTCCGTTGGGCCTTACAAACTGATCAAATCTACATTCTTCGTCTGAAGTACTATGAAATAGCCACACTGACACAGAATCGTTTTTACTCAAATGGTAAATAGCATCAAATAATTTCTGCTCTGAAAAAAACTCTTCGGTTCCAAACAGATATTTTACGGTTCTATCCCGTGGGAATATTGTTACTGCAGATGACCACGCGTGTGCATTATGATCAATAATTTCAATGGGAGCTCCCTGTGATTTATATTTCGATTCGTATAATACTTCTCCGGTGATTGTCCTTACCGAAATTGGAAATCTCAATGATGTTTCTAATTTGGCTATATCTTGAATTGTTGCCCCATGCTGTTTCACTGTCAGTTCCCATTCGGTTATTTTTTTTCGTCTTAGATCAGTTAGTTTATTTCCCCGGGACGCATTTGTGAAGTGTTCTATTATTCGTGTTGCTACACAATTGAGCCCTGTCGAATATTTCATGGGTGCTAGTTTTGAAATATCAGGTTTTTCATTGAGCGGATATATCCCGTAAACAACTACTGTGACAGGATAAGATCTTTCGTAGTAGGGTTTATCAAGTCCAGTCAAAATTCCTGGTTTTGAATCCTGAGTCACAGTGACAGTTTTTTTGTCCTTAAGAATAGGCTCGTATTTGTCCCTAATGATCCATTTTCCATTATCACGGATAAGGAATTTTATTCGAAAAAAATTTCTTTCTTTCCCAAGACGTGAGATTATCACTGCTGCTTTTTCATCATTCATGGTAGCGTCAACAACACCATCAATTCGAAATGTTGACCAACAATGAGCTGCCCCATCACGCTTGAATTCATTAAAACAGTCTCTGATTTTACTAATCAAGGTTCTATCAAGAATTTTATTCTTTGGTGTATCAGAAACTCTATCAAGGTTGAATTGAACACTTTTCCAGGGCTTAATTTTCGATAATCTCTCGAACTCCTCCATACTATAATTAAAACAAGCATTTAAATGAAAGATTTAAGTATAATGAATCATTGCAAATGGCTTATGATTGGATCAGTGACACCGTGTAACAAATCATGCAGAAATGAATTCTGTTGGTATCATATGCAAAGCTTTCGTCGTGGAAGCCGAGGTCCGTTACCCTGTATTCAATGTGGGGTTGGGGTCAGGGGGAGGTCGCAATTATGCATTATGTGCGGCGGAAAACGATACAGGGAACTAAAACGCTATTATGATAAAAAAATAAAAAATACTGCCATTGACCCCAACGATGACAAAATAATAAAGACTGCTCAAGATTATATACAGAGACTTATAATTAAACCAAACAATGAATTAGAAAAATAGTGTTATTATACAAATGAACCAAGAATTCAGACCTCACCCCTCCGTGCTTGTTAATTATGAAGCATTCCGTAATGGTATTATCAGAAAATTCTATTTTCGCGTGTCAAAATACAGTACACGCGTACCGTCTATAACACCAAGGGAGACCACTCTTAAATGATAATAACCAAGGGAGTTATCATTGTGATTTAGCGGCTTGGTATTTCTTTTTAGGAAAAGATATATTTTCTTTTTTTTTAGTGTTTAAGTCAAATATTCTGTGTCACGTGCGATTAATGCGTATTTCATAACATAGGATGTGATCCGGAGATACAGGCGTTATAGGATAACACACGTGTATACTTTCTCCCTTAGATTGTGTTAACTTGTTTAATGGGTATTGTGATTCAGCGCTGGGCATTGTTTTGTAAGAAAAGACATGTTTTCAAACAATTATATTCTTTGTTCTAGTGTTTAAGTCAAATATTTTGTCTCATTTAAATACTGTGAAACACCATTAATAAGTAATTCAAGAAAATAAAATAGCATACTTGCGGATTGATGTATTAATTTCCTTTATATACCATATGAATAGTTACAACATATATATTACTAACACCTTACTCACCACTTTCTTGTCGGAGCAAAGTCATTGGCACTTGATATTCTAAAGTATAATAGAACTTTACACAAAGTGTAGTCAGCTTAGGAATATCAATGGAGTTCATGGCGCTATCCTTGAGGACAATGAAAACGTGGAGGACGGACTACAGATTCATAGGATTATACAACAGTCCTTTTCAGGGCTATTTTGTTCTTGTTATGTTCTTGTTCTCTTAATATTAGTATAGTTGTATTGATGCTAATCTTAGTATAGTTTGTATTGATGATAATTTTGTTAACATGTTATTATTATATTTATTGTTTACTAATATTGTATTAAATTTTTACTAATACAACTATGTTATACTAAAGATACTGTTATTTACTTTTTACTGACCTTTATTTTTATAGCTTACTAATATTGTTAATATACTCGTGTTGTTAATGTCATTGTTGTAATTGTATTGTCAATGTGATATATCTATTCCCCCCTTTTTTGTGTATTCTTTGGGATTTGGTGAAGATCAGTGGAACAGTGGAGATACGGGTATTCCAAGCCTGGACTGGAGAAATATATGTGTACAGCCTAGTACACCTCTGTATGTATCCACTCAATTAATTTCTCAGGGAAGCTGATGTTGAACCTTTTCCCTTCTCATTCTGTACTATGTATCGTCTTCTTGTTATATGTTATTACAACATGAATTCTCATAATCTCGATTGGTACGAGAATTCCATTTGATTAACCAATATCAATATTGAATTGATCCTTTCGGAGCACACCTTACCAAATTAACAACTTTAACAATCCACCGTGAACAACTGATGCAGTCACTCTGACATAGTATAGATATTTTGTTTTTTCATAGGGTGAATTACCCTCGAAAGAAGGGCTTTTCACCGGCCAAAGGAGGATGGTGGAGACTCATATAGTACATTCAGTACTTACTTACTGATATAGTGTTAAGTTTTTGGAAAATTCAGTAACTTATATAGTTTTGACATAATTGCATAGGTGGCTAACACATTATTGGTGAATAGGGAATTCCACTAATACAACTGGATAATTGAATAGAGTCATAGGGAATGCAGCCTCATGGACAGCACACATGTACGTACACACACTTCTGTCCCTCTTAGTTAATATAAGGTAGTCTTAATCCAGGACTATCAGGCTCCCGCAACACAATGTTGCAAATAAATGTTACACAATAAATAACATCAAAACAATGCAAAACACAACTTTATAGCACATACATTCTGATACATGTCCTATGAGGTTGTAAAGTAGCCAAGCACCTAAGGTGTGCCTCTTGTTTCTTCGTATTGGGGTCCGGGTTGCGTTCGCCCCCTCTTCGTGCTGGACGACGATTGCAGTACCTTGGAGCTTGCGGCTTCCTGAACTGGACCTTTCCGCCTTTGCCGCTTCCGGACATGACATTACTAGCGAAGTGAGAAAATTCTCCTTGCTACCTTTAATAATACATCGATTGGAACTTAACTGGGGGTGGATGTGTGTAGTGCCAGTCCTATCCACTCTATAGGCTACCATCTCCCTTGATAGTTACTTTTTAGTAATTCAGGGGAACGCCTAACAAAGACTGAAATGTGGTGCAATTAAGCACTCAAACCCTAAGGGGAGGGAGTGCATCCTTCCCCTCCCTGAAGGAACTAAATGGACACCGATATGGTGTCTATAAAAGCTGCACATATGTCTCTAGTAGACGGCTGCAGCTATAAAACAACCAAGTCAGTCAGTACAACATATATACGTTAAAAAACGTTTTTCTTTATAGACGTGAACAGTGGTCTAACGGTATCGTGTTTGGCTTGTAAACCCAGACAATTATTCTTCACATGTTCGCGCCCCATAGCAGACAATTGTCTGATGGTGAAACGGTTGGATGTTTTTTTTTTCTATTTAATTGAGGGGAGGAAGGCGCCCCCTCTGTGTTTTTTACATTCACATAACATGCAAACCCATGCTATCAAATTCATGGTAGCGGTGGGTTGTCGGTTTTTGACAACTTACGCAACCATGAATTTGATTTCATGGGTTGCATGTTGAATGTGTAAACACATTAATGCCCTAAAATAAATAACATCCATGGATGTAATTAGCTCTCCGTCACATTTGGGTAGCCCCGTATGGTGTTCAAAATGAATTACCGGCCAAAAAAAGGTTTGGATGCACATTGGGTAACCCCAGAATGTGAATTATAGGCTAATAGAAACGGTCATAGGGTCATATCTCAAAGAGCAAAAACAAAAAAAAACATTCTGATATAAAACAGAAACAGAAAAATGCTCTAACAAAGGACCCTATGAAAGACACAAAGGCCTAATAAGGGACCCAATGAATGCAAATAGAACCAAAACGGCCTATATCAAGGGGGCCAAATGACTGATAATCGCTCATCATGGTTGATATTTATTTTTGTCTGCATTTATATTTATATATACAGAATTAATTTTAAAAAATATATTTATATATACAGAATTAATTTTAAAAAATATATTTATATATACAGACTGAATTTTTAAAAAAGATATTTATATATACATACTGAATTTTTAAAAAAGATATTTATATATACAGACTGAATTTTTAAAAAAGATAGTTATATATACAGACTGAATTTTTAAAAAATATATTTATATATACAGACTGAATTTTAAAAAAATATATTTATATATACAGAATTAATTTTAAAAAAAGCTATTTATATATACAGAATTAATTTTAAAAAATATATTTATATATACAGACTGAATTTTAAAAAAGATAGTTATATATACAGACTGAATTTTTAAAAATATTAACGGCTCTTTTATTTTTGAAAAATGAATTAGAAATATGTATTATCATATATGAATTCTGAAATTATGAATAGCATCATAGTTGAAATTGCAAAATTGAAAAATCAGAATATTAGATTGTCAGATGGGTTAAATCCTGATCAAATCAAGTCGGATTTTCAGGATATAGAATACGGAGTTAGCACTAACAAGTATATGTTGCCAAAGAAATATGCACTCATCAAAAAAATTCAAAATTCTATTCGAGACTCTCTTGCATTTTCCAGTGAAGTAGATGTGTTTGTTCCGTTATATACTATCGTGGAAGGAATACGAAAAGAATTGGGTAACGAATATGAATTGAAAAAGGAAGTTAATTCTAAAATTAGAAACTTACGAGCGTTAATTCAAGAAAATGAACTATTTTGATTGACCGGCCCCCTCAAAAGATTTTGTCAGACAGTAAAATCTCCTTGAGATTTTCATTTTTTTTTGTCATTTTTGATTGAATCAGTGAAAATATTTCACACTGCGAAAATAAAATAGAATCCTAACAGCTTTGAAAGTTCTTTTAAGAACTTTTCTCTATGGAAAATCCAATGCAAAATCGACTACTTGACCCTACGAGGTTTTTTGATGAAAATCGATGAAAAATGACCAAACATCACTGAAAACAGGCAAAAATTGATGAAAAATGGCTAAAAATCATCAAAAATGAGTTTTAACAGCTTTTCCTTATGAAAAATCCCATGTAAAATCGACTACTTGACTGTAAAATCTCTTTGAGATTTTCAACTGAAAACCACCAAAATGGCACCAAAACAGGCAAAATCAATGGATAAAAAATAAAAATATTTCACAGCAATAAAAAATTGGACCGTTAAGGATGGAATCATCGATGGGAAAAATTGTTTTACAATTGAAAAATGGTTTCTGATTTCAAATAATGGTCAATGAAGCATTAACGACCCGATTGGCTCGTGAGCGACTAGATGCAATTAAGAAATTTATACCAATTCGCGACTCTGTAAGAAATAAACTGCAACAACGACAGAGTCTTCAGACTGATTTTGCTCTGGGGTCTGAAGAGTTGTTTAAACCAGTAACCACAGCAACGAAAGGAGTAGAGCGTGCTTTACTGGGAGATAGTCCCGAGACGGGGAAATCTGTTATTGGTGAACTTGAAAAACTAGCAGCGAAAACTGAACAAACTGAAAAAACTGATTCGAAAAAAACGACTGTTTCTCTGCTGAATAAATTTACTGATCATGCTAAAATATTAATAAAAAAACCTAGTTTATTGAAATCAAAGGATTATCAAGCCTTTGGTAATTTTGCTGCTCAAAGCTATAATTCAAAAAAAGATTTTTTAAAGGACGAGTATAAAAATGATAGAATATCAAGTAATGATTGGTTCGATTATTTGTATAAACTAAATAAAGGGATTGGTCGTTTGAATAAGGATGAGATAGGATACAAGGAATTTAAAAAGGGAATTAGTAATTATAAAAGAGAACAAATAGAAGAGCGACAACGAGAAATAGAAGAACGGCAAGAACTAAAACGTCAAACACCAACACGTAGACAAACAAGAAGACAAAAAAAACAACAACTACCACCTGATGATGATGATGATTTAGAAGAACGACGTCAAACACCAACACGGAGACAAAAAAAACAAGAAGAACCTAAAAAACAACAACTACCACGTGATGATGATGATGATGATACTCTTGATTATTTACAAACCACGGATACAGACAAACTAGATGAAGCAGCTGGTTATAGCGGAAGTGGACTGCAAAATCCAAGAATTGGAAACACTTGTCCTGATAGTGTTATCAATGATATATCACGATTAGATGTTCTTGTAGGAGGGTTCCGAGCTGGAAATAACTCTCCAGAAATAATTAATGAAGCAGCTGATATTTGTAGACGATTATTTGCCGGTGGTATCATGGATATCAAAACTTATCGAGATTTCATTGACGAGTTAGCAAATGGGTATCATAGCGATTAAATAACAATTGAAAACACTATTGTTTTTATAATAATGATCATCCATTACAATCATGATAAACCAACCCTCGTCTATGTAGTTAATTCACGGTTTCCAGTTTATAGAGCATACTACGGAGATGGCCTCGGCAAGACCATTTTAGGATTCTTTTCAAGAACGGCCCCAAAAGTGATGCCGTTAGCTAAACAACTTGGAATGAAAGCCATTGATGTTATTCGTGATAAGGGTATTAGTACTGTTGGAGATCTTGCCGGGAAAGCGTTTTCAACTGCGAAGGATAAAATAACATCATTAGTGAGTCGAAAAAAGAAACCGTTACCGTCTACAGAAGAAATGCCTGCAAGTGTTAGTAAAATTATAAATAACGCAGTAGATGAAAAACTAGCGTCGATGGTAAATCAAGGAGACCAAAGCAATATTGCAAATATGATAGCGGGAAGTGGCTTTAGAAAACCACGACGAAAACGCTAGCGTTTTTCACGATGAAATGGAAAATCCGATTTAGACTCTGATAAATAGAATAAAATGTTCAAAAAATCATCTGATCCAGCATTTGATATAGACGCCCCAGTGCGTAAAGATGATTCTGTACGCGATTATCAATATTATTCTTATCACGCAGTACAACCAGATCTCCGATCGCGAATTGAACTTCAAGTTCATGATACCAGTAAATATTTTCTACCGTGTGAGGCATTTATTGAAGTAGAAGGAGAACTTGTAACAAATGTTGCAGCTGATACCCCATATGACAATAACTCAAATGTCCGAGTTGGTTTTGTTAATAACGGCATCATGGCGTTATTTGAAAGCGCTAGATATCTCATTGATGGAAAAGAAATTGAATCCATTGACCGTGAAGTTGATATGGCCACAACAATCATAGGGTTAGCGAGATATTCTGATGATTATACAAGATCAGCGGGTCCATCTATGATGTTTGCAAAGGATACCTCTGATACCGCTGATCACCTTCAATTCATTAAAGTGTTAACAGCACAGGGTACTGCAGAAGCCAATCAACAAGAAGCAGCTAATCCAGAACGTCGAATTAGACCCGGAGCTGCGTTTGATATTCTCGGAGGCGTTAATGGTAATCTCAATTTAGGATTTGCAACACGTGTAGCAACGTTGCATGGGCAGCGTTGACGATTTTCATGTGCGATTCCACTGCATCATATATTTGGATTCTGTAGAAATGTTAGAAAAGTTATTTATGGAGCCAAACACACAATAGCGCTTGTACGAAAGGGTACTGATGATGATGCAATCTGGCGTAATGCTGAGGTTGCTGCCGGTAAAGTCATTTTAACAAAACTATCATTATGGATGCCAGTGTTAACTCCATCAATCACAGACGAACAGCGACTACTATCATTTATGGACCAAGGAGGAAAGTCGTTGTTAAGTTGGTTATCAGTGACCACGGATATTAAACAAGACAGTGTTGATGGTACATTCACATGGCACCTGGCATCAAAACAAGGGGTTTCAGCTCCACGTCATATATTTATTGCGTTACAGAATGCTGCGCGAGTTGGTAGTCAAGAACGAAGTCATATGATATTTGATCAGTTAGGTGTTAGTGAAGTCTCGCTGAGAATAAACGGACAGCAGGAACCATCCGAGGATATACAACTTGATTACGGTCAGAATCATATTGCACGTGTCTATCATAACCTGTTGTCATTTATGGCACGTGATCAAAATGTGGATACCGGTTTGCAAATATCACAATTGGATTTTAAAAGCCTCTATCCGATTTATTACTTTTCATTGGAACATCTTGATTTGATGAGACAATCTGTCGTTGATATACACTTTAGAGCCCGTGTAACCCGTCCGACTGGTCCACCAGTTGGTGGGGTACCTACTATCCTTATCCCGAATTATAGAGCGGTTGCTGTCATTCTCAGTGATAAATCAATGCTACTTGAAGGTGTTGGTGGAAGAATGAGAGTGGTAGATGCCCCAGTAGAAAATCTTTGAACGATTTTTCATTGAATTAGAATCAATCAATTATATATAATGTCATATAGTGTTATTAGTGTTACGTTAACTCCTGGTCAAATCAAAAAATTGCAATCAGAATCGGCTAAAAAATGTGGAACCACAATCACGTTGAAACCTAATCAAATGACGGGTGGTGAAAATAAATTATCGCTGACAACTCGTCAGGTGAAACATTTCAATGATGCTTTCAAGGATAAAAAGGGAGTTCAGATTACTCTCTCTGCGGCTGCTATTAAAAATATGATGAAAACAGGTGGTATATTTCCATTGTTAGCTGCAATACCAGCATTGATTGCAGCAGCAGCCCCAGCGGTGGCTAAAGCAGCAGCGTTAGGAGCCGTTGGTACTGCAGCAGGAATGGCGTTGAAAAAGGCAGCTGGACAAGGATATAAAAAAAAGAGACGATCCGTTCAAGGATTGGGTCTAAGACTACCAGGAACCCCGTATTCGTGGTACAGCGGAAAAGGTCTAAGACTACCAGGGACCCCGTATTCATGGTACAGCGGGAGATCCGTTCACGGATCAGGCCTGAGACTACCAGGAACGGTTTATTAATACAGAAATCATCAATGATTCCAATGTCCAATTTTGATTTAATGGATGCTGCTAAAAAACTAGCGATTAAACATTTCAGAGGTGTTTTTATGAAAGATCAATTACCACATCAACCAAACAAAACTGAAACAGGTATTATTAATCTCGATAACAGCACCGGACCTGGAACTCACTGGGTTGCATACGCTATTGATCCACGTGGGATTGTCTATTTTGATTCATATGGATTAGCCCCACCAAAAGAGTTTATGCGGTATATAAAAACCCTTCCAATGAAGACTTGGTATTCTACGCTACCAACACAACAAATCAATGACCCACCAATATGCGGCAGTGAAGTATTAAATGTCCTTGACGCTATTTCTAACTCCTTGGGTAACCCAAGGGGAAAACCACCACACATTGTCGTAAATGACTACACTAGTAATCGCTTTTTAGAGAGAGATATATAAAATATCATGATTGATATTTGGGGAAGACCTCTGAAACCCAAACCCGATGACACTGCAACTCCTGATTCTATCAAGGATATAACAAAAAAAATTAAAGATGAAATAGCTGAGACGTTGAATTTAGAAAGTGTTGAACCCAATGAAATAGTTGTATTTCAGGACAAACAGGGTAAATTGAAATCTAGTAATATCTCTCTGGATGATATTTTAGTTAAACAACAAAATGCAATCGAGAACACAGTTGCGTTATTTTCCGATCAGGGTAAACTCAAACCGGGTGTACTCGTTTCGACGATTACAGATCGATTAAAAATTCTCAACGATGAGTTAAACAATTCTGTGGTTGTACTAGCAACACTTGAATCTAGAATTGAAGAACACATAAAACAGTTTATATCATTTCGTAGAAATATCATTGATAAATTTATTGGAACCCCGTTAGATAAAATTGAACTAAAACTCCCTGATATTAAAAAATCCATCGATGAGACGAAAACTTTCATCGAAGACATCAAAGGGGATGCAACGAGGATGATAACAGCCATTGAAAAAACAAAAATTCCTCATGAGAAAACCAACAACTTAGTATACACGATCCAACACGGATCATTTGAGTGGACACCTACAAACAACACATTAGATATCACTGCAACCGTTAAGGGTATTTATCGATTAACACTAGTAACACCATTATCTCAATTTAATATTTCATCGTCCAGTTCATCCGGGGTCAATAATACAATTTCAACGATCATCGACAAGAATACAACTGAAAAGTTTACAATCGCATCTACTGATAAAAATTTGGTTAGGGTCTCAACAACGTGGTATGTGGAATTCGTAGCGGATTTAAGTAAATCGTAATTGAAAACGCTAGCGTATTTAAAATAAAAATGATTTCATCATCGCAATATCGCTATGATCAGGTCAGAGAGTATCAAACTAGACTCAAAACCTTGTCTGAGGAGTATGAATTGAAAATTAAAAAATATCGCAGGAGAATTACCGCAATTGATGTTACTGTGTACGCTGTGAGTGGTGTAATCACCGGAGCCGGTATTATACTGTCTTCAGTGACAATGATGGCCCCGATAGCTGTTCCAATTTGCATTTCTGCGGCAACAACAATCGCTGGAATAATTTCAATAATCACAAAAAAAATATCCTCATGCAGCCAACGGAAACTACAAGACTACATAATTCAATTTCATGTTGTGTCTACTGCATACTCGCAATTATCCTCATTGATATCGTCATCGCTCGATGATACAATTATATCAGAGAGTGAGTTTTCAGCGATGGTAGATATATATGATTCTGCGATGTCAAAATTAGAAATACAACATGAGTATAATAACAATGACAACACAGATGGAATTACTTCAACAAATAGTGGAGAACACAAAACCAGTACAAACAAGCATGATCTCAATAACCTCAACGAATCCAGAATTCAGTGTGAATTTCCCCTCTCCGGTCCCAGTGAAGGAGATAGCGCTAGCAAAACTACGAGTATACCACAGTTGGCCAAATATTAGGTCAAAATCATTTGGTGGTCAACAACCCAATAATTCACTGGTATTTGCAAATAAGAATAAACCCGACGGCACCCCAGACTGGAATGTTGTTTCCATACCAACCGGATCATATCAAATTGAACAAATCAATAATGAATTCGCGCGTAGAATAAAATCGATTACTGGAGTAGAGTCAAAAATCGCTATAACAGTTCATGAACCAACACTATCATCTGCCATTGAAATAAACTCAGAAGAATACGTCGTAGATATCTATCAAAGCTCAATAAGAACAGTACTAGGATGGCCTGAATTACCACCCGGTGGAAAAACCGTTAAATTACCAGAACCACAAAAAACTGATTATATCACCGACAGGACAAAATCTGATAATCCAGTAAAAAGTTATAAAGAATACAAGGAATTGATAGTTTTCACTGTAGTGAAAAAGTACAACAACCCAATATATCACGCAACTCGACAAGATATCATCGATGAAAATTTCACAGCAATGAATAATGATTTTTCGCTGCTGTTAATATCTCTTAAATCTGGCTCTCTCACCCGAGATGAATTTATCAGCGTCGTAGAAACATGCAACAAAATCATCAATGACATGGAAACATTTCATTTGCAAATCATTCAAGTGGTATTAGGTGACAGTAATCCTATAACGAGAACAGAATTTGCAACGAAGTATAATATACGCGTAGAAGATATTCATGCGTTCAAACTACCAGGGTATAATATCTTAGAACTACAAAAATCTCTCAGTGATGCCATCGATGATGGTTTTAAAATAATTCATGATGCATGGAAAAAAAACAATAAAAATCCTGACCCATAATAATGACCCAGATGGTGGTGGCAGGCATATTGCTCCGTTCAACGTGAATATTTCATCGGTGATTGCGCTCAATTTAGTATGCGATGTGATCGAAGGAAGCTATCAAATTAATCTCGAACGATCAAATCAAGCTCAGCAAGGATATATTTTGTATTCATTTGCACCAACAGCTCCTCCAGGATTTTTAATAATTGAGTCCCCGGTGAATCCAGTCTATATGCGATGTCATAATAATTCATTAACCAGAATTAATTTCAAACTCACTGACCAGTCTAATAATCTGATTGATTTACAAGAGGAGGTTTTACAAATTAGTCTGTTTGTAAAATCGTAGTGATTTTCGTCCTAAGGACTTGATAAAATATTCGGTTAACCCCAACTGAAAGTTCTAGCAGCAGAGGGGGTGAGTGACAACGACGTTGCGACGCGAATGTTTTCAGACAAGGGTCAGAGACTTATTTTTTCGCGAGAAGGGTCTAGTGTTATTTTGGAGGGGGTATAATCAAAAATAAAAACAAAAAAAAGTTGTCTGATTCGCCCCCTCTGCTGCTTCTGTATAGTTCACATGAACTATACAGAAAGCCCGCTTAGAGGCAAATAAACCAATTTTTTTTTCAGATTGAAATAGAATAAATAAAATAAATAAATACAGGACGAAAAAAAGATCGAGAATGGTGAAGTACAAATAAAATTAAAAAAATGTACAGATCCATTTTCGATCCAAGTAGACCTCTTTACATAAATAAGGAAGTTTCACAAGGCATGGAACACAATAGAACAAGCATTAAAACAAAGGGTTGAAAAACAACCAAATAAATTAAACATAGTACACCATGCTTTGTACAAAATTCAAAAACTTTAAAATAAAAAAAACAATTAAATCAAGACCGTTTAGAGGTCTTTATATGTTCCAACAACTGGGAAATTTGATATAGAAAGGCTATCCTTACAAGAAACACTGTATATATAAGTATATATATATATATATAAGTATATACATATATATATATATACATATACAAATAGCAAAAGACAAATAACAAACACAGGATAAAAGAAACCCCATGTCAGGGTTGACTTAGAAGAAATCAAGAAGACAGTTATTCACTTTATATATATATATGTATGTATGTATGTATGTATGTATGTATGTATGTATGTAACAAAACTATCAATAAGCTTTAACATAAAAGTTCTGATCACAATACATGCGAGAGAATCTTTATTATTTATAATACTGACAAGAAAGAAAAAAAAGCAATAGTAAACCAAAGTGTGAAATACTTGCTATTTTATTGATATATAACATTTCGATCGTTTTGTAATTTGACCTTCAGTCATTAACACGACTGAATAAAATACTGAATATATCACATGAAATAAAACAACTATTGAGTAGTTATCTGTTTCATGCAAGTGATGACATAGTAGCAAAGTTGTGGATAACAAATTTGCTATCCTTTTACTTTCACACAGTACAGAAAGACCTTTTGTAACGGCTTCCAGCACGTCTTTGCCCAGTAAAGGTTTGTTACACAGACACAAGTTTCATATGTACTTATTTACGAGTCATAAAAACGTATCAATTTAGATATTGTATGTTATAATATGAATATTCATCACGTAAATTATCCTTCATAACATATATGTGGCATATGTCAAAACTATACTCTTTTTGTCTTCATATTATAATTCCAGTATGAATGTGACTGTACTCTTTTTGTCTTCATATTATAATTCCAGTATGAATGTGACTGTATTCTTTTTGTCTTCATATTATAATTCCAGTATGAATGTGACTGTACTCTTTTTGTCTTCATATTATAATTCCAGTATGAATGTGACTGTATTCTTTTTGTCTTCATATTATAATTCCAGTATATATGTGACTGTACTCTTTTTGTCTTCATACTATAATTCCAGTATGAATGTGACTACTCTTTTTGTCTTCATATTATAATTCTAGTATGAATGTGACTGTACTCTTTTTGTCTTCATATTATAATTCCAGTATGATTGTGACTGTACTCTTTTTGTCTTCATATTATAATTCCAGTATGAATGTGACTGTACTCTTTTTGTCTTCATATTATAATTCCAGTATGAATGTGACTGTATTCTTTTTGTCTTCATATTATAATTCCAGTATATATGTGATTGTACTCTTTTTGTCTTCATACTATAATTCCAGTATGAATGTGACTGTACTCTTTTTGTCTTCATATTATAATTCTAGTATGAATGTGACTGTACTCTTTTTGTCTTCATATTATAATTCCAGTATGAATGTGACTGTACACTTTTTGTATTCTTATTATAATTCCAGTATGAATGTGACTGTACTCTTTTTGTCTTCATATTTTAATTCTAGTATGAATGTGACTGTACTCTTTTTGTCTTCATATTATAATTCTAGTATGAATGTGACTGTACTCTTTTTGTCTTCATATTATAATTCCAGTATGAATGTGACTGTACTCTTTTTGTCTTCATATTATAATTCTAGTATGAATGTGACTGTACTCTTTTTGTCTTCATATTATAATTCCAGCATGAATGTGACTGTACTCTTTTTGTCTTCATATTATAATTCCAGTATGAATGTGACTGTAGTCTTTTTGTCTTCATATTATAATTCCAGTATGAATGTGACTGTACTCTTTTTGTCTTCATACTATAATTCCAGTATGAATGTGACTGTACTCTTTTTGTCTTCATATTATAATTCCAGTATGAATGTGACTGTTCCCCGCTCGTTTAAGTGAAATATACACGGATAACTTAAATACATTAAAATGTGAGTGATTGTTAAAAAGCAATATTAGTTCAAAGGGGTGTTATAAGAAAATAAATCCATTTCAACATTCAGTGACTACTTAGACAATTATAATGGAAGATCTACGATTAAGAAGTTTAAAAGATTTCACCCTGCGTATGCTGCACTTGAAGAGTAAAGAAAGCAATTTAAACTATATATTTGCAAATTCATTATTAACGATCCTGAATATAAAATGATTATTTTCAAACATCGTCGTTAAGACCATCAGACAAAACTAGGAACATGCATTGCTAAATAAAGAGACAATATTCAAAGAAATCGAAAATGATATGAATATTCCGAACAATTATAAAGAAACCATGCAACAGATTGTCCCAACTACAATTAGGTTAATCCAAAGATAGCTCTTTTTCCCCGATTTCAATTTCATTATCAAGAAAGACTAAAAGCAACAAAACCCGGTCATTATAATTCGAATCATGCAAGACAAGAGTTTTTTTTTCAAAATTAGGTTCAGGGGTTATCTTGGCAAAGTACTTCATGAAGAATCTGTCTGCGCGTGATTATAATTTGCACATTTCCCAAGAATATCAAAGTAGTTGAATCTAACAAATACTTATGCAGAAACAAAGTTAGAGAAGAGGATTATCTCCAGCTAAATAGTATTATCATATGTACACAGAATGTACTTCTCGTATTCGTAGTCTTTGTAGCTTCAGTGTTGAAAAAGATGTATAAATATAATAACTTTTTGGAGGATAATTGTAAAGCTTTTGTAATTGATATCTTGTTGTTTCAAAGCAATGACTTAACGTAATATAATCAAGACATCTTCAGTTATCATAATTTAGATCGGTGCTATTTCGGCATTATGGAAAGTCTTTTTTTCCCAATCTTCAAAGACAAAAAAAAATTTTAAATAATAATTTAAAGAAATGAAGTTATATTCACTGAACGTAATATTACGAGTCTATGCTCTTAAATTAAGTATCATCAAAGAGCGAAGACAACAGGCTTTGTTGTTGCTGTAGTAGGATTTAACGCCATTTTCAGCACAAGATAGGCTTTACATGGCTGTCAGTATTAATGGTGGAGAAAACCCCCGGTGAAAACCCCAGAAAGAACCACCGACCCAAGAGAATCTACTGGCAAGCTTTCTCACATACCCATTTTGGGCGAATTCGAGACTCGAACCCATGCAGACAGAGGTGAGATGGCAGTGATCCGTAACGTAAAGCGCTATAGACCACTCAGCCACTCGAGGTCCCCATACAAGCTTTGTAAAAGTTCATAAATAATTTATTTCCTTAGACTATAAAGTAAAATAATAAGAGAAAAGAACTTACGGTAATGGGAATTAAATCAAAATTGTAATCCATGAAATAAAACATAATCAAGTTCTATTGATGAAAAGTTCTAATTGAATCACAGTTCAAATCCCAAACAAAATCCAGAATGGAAAACAATGACGTATCCAATAGTCATGTGTAAATTGTCCTTTGTCGAATCACAAAAAATATTCGTTTTTGAATTCTGTATTAACTCCGGTAAATATCTGTGTTCAAAAATTATCAGAGAAATTTAGTATTACCAGGGAAAACAATAATTTGAAATTGTTATGCGATAAGTTTGAAGAAAATAAAAATTCAGCTCCAAACTGGAAACAACATAAAATAACTAGACGTCTCAAGTGTTAAGGCAAAACGGCTAGAACTCTTATCATAATATCAGTTGTAAGACTAATTAAACCTAAAACAGATTACCGAATCTGGGAAAGACATAATTATTTTTTCTACAAATTAACACATGCCTTATGGCTTACGTCATGTAATCCAGGTATTCCCTTGACTCAACTAAATGATTTTGACTTTCTTACTAAATCTAAGAAAGAATTACAAACCAGTTGTTTACCTAAACTGTATCTGATTATAAGGTCAGCAACTAGATACAATTTTTCTATTAGTAAGTATTTAGAGCAATGAAGTAAATTAATAAATCAATCAAATCAAACAGAACTAAAATTAATTCTGAAAAAATCAAACCAACAAACAATAATGCATTACAATAATATGTACATTAATTATATTTAGAAAAAAGTAACAACTAAACAATTATACTAAATATATATATATATATATATATATATATATATATATATATATATATATATATATATATATATATATATATATATATATATATATATATATAACAGTAATGATTATCAAGAATGTTTAAGTTCTCTACCAGGAGCATCGGTGGAATCTGGATGCTCTCCTTTTGTTCATCCATTTGTATCAAAGTCATGAACTGCATTCATTCTAGTTCGGTTTGAAACATTATGTGGAATATACTTGCAAATAAAATAATTAGCTCCACCGACACTGAGCCCATACAGAAGTAACATAAGACACTGCATTAACAAGGGCCAATTACGATAAAATGTTTCACACAGCCATTCGGGCCATATATATATATATATATATATATATATATATATATATATATATATATATATATATATATATATATATATATATATATATATATATATATATATATTAGCAATTACTAGATTTTAAATAAGAATTATATACCAATTTGCTGACACAAGACCAGATTTTCAAAAGAATTCTACAGTTGCTCATAGAACGTTCTGAACTTTAAGGATGTTAGGAACATGTTTAAATGAAATTTTTAGAAGATGAAATGGGTTGATTTATTTTATTAAAAATTCCTACTACAAGTTCTACAAGTATTTATTTGCTCCGACACCCACTTCAAGGACATCAGTCTATGCTCGTGTAGCAAGCATTTCGCTTATTAAATTAATTGGGCGCATGTGCTGAGCGTGCAAACGATAGAACTGTAAAATATACACCAAAAAGAAAAGAGTGAAAAGGAAGCAAAACAAACAATCGGGAGTGTACTGAAAACATCGAGGCAATCACTTGGATCATTGATATGCTTTAAGTAGAATGTCAAAGCCAAATTAACCAAGGTGAATAAATAATGAGTGTATTTTAAATTATTAACTCTTGAATAATCACGTGTTTTTGTTTAAATATTAGTTTCAATACATACATGGACTGATGCCAATGAAGGCTGTTGCAATGGTAAACCTTATTTTGCTTTTTGGGTCGAAAAGCATTATTGTTTCAGTAATATGGTCTTATATTGACGAAGATGTTTGCGTGTACCATGGATCAGATGGATTACATATATTTTTCTCTACATTATTGGAAACAATCAAAGTAGCGTAGATACACTTATCAAATATATGTATAATGTCACGAGAATGCCGCGTGGAATACACCTCGAACACAGGGACCAACCTTTACCAAAGCTAAGTTTGATCTATATCACCTCTTTGCCTAATACTTTCTAAAAATGTTTTAGTCCTCGAGACAGTACAAACGTTCGTGGTTCCGAAATGTTAAGTTGTGATACATGTTTAAAGCCAATAAAAGGTATATTATAGCTCCAAAGAGCAGTTTGATAAGAGTTCTTTTCTTGGAAAGTGGGTGGAAAGTTATTTTTTAAGATGAGACGGAGGTAAGTGAAAGAGTTTTAATGCGCCCATAAGCAGTTTGAAATTACACGCGACGTTGTAAGGGTAGTTGATTGATTACATATAAGACGAGCTTTAGTATAATTGTTCCATGGGGAGATCAAAGTTGGCATATAAACGAAATAAAATGTAATAAGTCTTTGAGGAACTTGCAGTGTGACTAAATGAAAATATATTTGACTCGGTTTAATGTGCTAATTGCAAAAACGAGGAAAATACTACATGACGGTGTTTAAAACATAACCACTGAAACATATTTATGTTGAGTAATTTTTAAAAATTAAGGAATATCTTTGTTAAACGGTTTAGTAAACAAAAGAGAAAATACTCTTTATAGGTCTGATCTCAATCCAAAACTGATCACAATGATACATTGATGTACAATAAGATAAAAAGTTGGTTATGTACGGAATTTAAGTTGTATTTCATATTCCATACATAGAGTATGAACTACGTTTGACAGTCTTAAGGTAAAATGTACATATCTCATGTAATCGGCATACTTGAAGTCAGGGTCACTGTGGTGTTTTGTCTGGTACACACTATGTGACATAAACAATTTTTATTGAGTGGACTCTGCTCTTTATCAATTGTTACATGCGTAGGCTCGAATAAGCAGCAACACAGAAAGAGTGAAAACTAACAAGCTTGTAAGACTTTAACAATGAATTTATTAAGTACAATTATTTTCATAAAATAAATAAACTTACGGTTTTAGAGAATCAAATCCAACATTAATCCAATATAGAATTCACAAAAATAATCCACTAATGGAATTGCAAGAGTCCTGATAAATAAATGTTCTAATAGTTCCAGGTTCGAATCTTGACGATGTAATCCAAAATGGCTGACAATGTCACGTGATGCAGTTCTTGTTTTGCAATCATCCAAATGAAATTATGAACACAGGTTCTTTTCCAAATAATTCCTCTTGCTACGACGAAATGACACAAGTTCCAGAACATGGTGATTAAAATTAACACTCAAACATAAAAACACAACTATTAACTTTAAAAACCCAGATTCTACTAATGTTAGCTTCCAAAACACAGTTTTATATAAATATATATATATATATATATATATATATATATATATATATATATATATATATATATATATAATTCCCTCGTAAACAAAAGGAAATCATGTGATTCTGGAAGATCATAGAAAGAAGCTACCTTCACCAAGTCACGTACTAAAAGAATGATACAGAAGAAAAACCATCCCCAATAACTAAAAATATAAAGATGTCCTTGAAATTAACCAATTGTTTTAAAGGCCTGTTTATCAATCTGAAGTAAGGTCAAATAATGAGGTAATGAGGTCAACATCTGGTTTCCACCCGTAAAGTACATAGGTCATAGAGACTTTCTAGAATAATCTCCCAATTAATGAATTTAAAACCCAATATGACAAATTTGGATCTGACAATTAAAAATAAATTAATTAAATCAAATAGACGTAACACAATATTTAATCTAATATGAACCAAACACTTCATTCTTAGTGACCTCAAACGTCGTTTTCCTACTTGCCTATAATTAAGGGTTGATGCAAATTAATTAAACAAAAATAATTTTTAACCACCTATCTATTTTTCTCTGATAATAATTTATTATGTATTTCGCGCATACTCGCCCTATCATCCTATGAAATATACTAGAATAAAGAATATATTATTGATTAATTGCGCAAATTTGATTCAATATAGTTACTAGCGCTCTAAATATATGGATATTATACGATAGTAAGGCCCAAAATTACCTGAACGCAGTGGATGAGCTTGAACCAAAGAATTTAAAGTATTGCCTAGAGTGCATCTATAAAAAGCTTTGAACTGCACCTGACAACTCTTCAGTAGTAATTAATTACAATAAAGCATGATCATTCAATAAGTATGAAAAAATAGTGAAACTAAATTATTTTTCAGTTGGTATAAGCAAAGTCGATATTTTGGTACGACTGACGTCACGAATTGCATGTTTGAAACCAGGTGACATTGGCATGGTTGTGTGTGTGTGTGTGTGTGTGTGTAGATGGATTAATGAAAAAAAATTGGTGCATGAACGGCAAAAGATTTAGGCGTTTAAAAAACAAGAATTCATAATCATCTTGTAAACAAGTTCTATGCAGTTTTAACTTCTATCCTGTATGAAATGTCACTTCTGCAAATAGGACATCTTTGTTCCATGCGAGATGCACATCCCAAACAGGTTATCAAATGACCGCATGGCATAAAGACCACACACCTTTGATTGATCTGGCATAATACACATCGAAGACGTCTTCTTAGCTCTCGGTTCTCCCGCTCTATTGCAGTCATGGTACTTCGTAATAAACCACTGTTTTCTAGCAACATAAGAAAACAAAATATAAGCTAAATCCGACTGCATTACATTTAACATTGTTTAAGCACGCTACATTCATGTGGACATTATAATCCCATCATTTACTATGTATAGATCAAAGAATTCCCTGCACGATACATGTCCTTTAGCCTCTGCAAGTCAGTTCATTGCAAGAATGTTGACTTCCTATCTGCTTTATTTTATCGTATCTAACTGTATTACTACTGTATGACAAAAATGTTATGTTCAATTAGTTTTATCATTCGAGGTATAGCCCACTTATTTCTACGTAAAATGATGGAGATATTGCATAACATCTCTGCTGAATTATTTTAACAAAGATTAATGCCTCTGTGCTTGACAGTAATGTACACACACACACACACACACACATATATATATATATATATATATATATATATATATATATATATATATATGTGTGTGTGTGTGTGTGTGTGTGTGTGTGTGTGTTATAATTGCACTGACTGCTATAATATATTCAGTGAACAAATAAATCTTAAACAGATTTGTCAATCCAAAGAGAAATCACCATAATTTAGGAATATTCATTTTTTTATTTGATAGTAAAATAGCATTTGTTTAATTTAAGCTAGAAAGATTTGAATAATTCTCGCAGACCGCTCCAGTGGCCTAGTGGTTTGAGAGTCCGCTCGAATGCGGGAGTTCGTGGGTTCGATCCCAGGCCGAGTCATACCAAAGAATCAGCATCAATAATCAATAATAATGAGGACTTTTAATAGCGCCTAATCTTTATAAGCTCTAAGTGTTTTACATCAATAATGATATAAACCATGAAATTAGAAAACAAATAAAAAATGCAGAAAATGTTTAAGGTACGAAAAATTATTAGGTCTTTAAGTTTGTTCTTGCAGTCAGAAAAAGGTTATTTAAAAAGCACTCTGAAAGAGATCTCTGTGTCTTTTTGTCTAATTTCAATGGGCAATTCATTCAACATTGCTGGTCCCTGGTATGCAAAAGATCATTGTCCATATGACCTCGTTTTCAGAATGGAAACAACGAGTAAACAATTGTCAGAAGAGTAGCATAAGTATATTGCTGGTGTGTACACGCGGGTGAGACCAGATATGTACCTTGGACTGGAATCCGTCGGCGAAACATATCACAGAAAGCAAATTTTTGTGTTGATTCTGGATCGAATGGATAGCTAGCGTAGGGTACAGAGCAGTGGTGAAGTGTAGTCTGATCGTGGTACTTTAAAGATGATCAGAACAGCTGTGTTTTTAACTTTTTTGAAATTTCTGGAGTAGATATTGAGACGAAATAGCTAGAACTGAGTTATAAAAATCAAGTCTTGAAAGTACTAATGAACACTAAAACGTTTTAGTGGCATCAACTAAAAGATAATTGCGAATGGGACTGATGCACCTGAGCTCAAGATATGCAGCCTTGCATATGTTCATGACATGTTGGTGCAAGGTGAGAGTACTGACTAGTGAAACGCCTAGGTTTCGTGCTGTGTTAATTTAATGTTGGTGTTGCTGATATTTATTGTTTGAGGTAAAGAATGTGAATGAAAAAGTCTTTGTGTTATGATCAGAATGGCCTCAGTTATATCATCATTCATCTGCAGCTTGTTACATGTCATCCATGATTTCAAATAAACATGCACCTCTCTACTCCTCAGACGGTAGCATCAACTTCAGTTGGGTGGCTAGATTTGTATATTTGGATGTCATCAGTTTACAATTGGTAGGACACTGGATGATGATCCATGAGAGCTGCTGATTGTATGGAATGAAGCAAACAGGTCCAACAACAGAACCCTGTGGAACACCACAACATAGATCAACTGGGCTGGAGTGTATTAAATTTGCAGATAAAATTTGTGTCCTGTTCACTAAGTAGAACTTGAACCGCAGTAAGGCTGTATTGTGTATGACAGATACATGTTAGAGACGGTGAATATATCATGGTCTATTTTGTCAAATGCTGCAGACAAATCAAGGTGTGGCGAGGAATGTAATCTTTCCGTTATCCAAAACAGAGAAAATGTCATTAAATATTCTCCCAAGAGTAGTTTCAGTTCCGTGGCAAGGTTGATCTGTGAAGAAAATAAGAGGCAACATCATACTCTCTCTCTCTCTCTCTCTCTCTCTCTCTCTCTCTCTCTCTCTCGTAGTAGTAGTAGTAGTAATAGTAGTAGTAATTTTTATTAAAACCCTATATATGGTATATGTTCCTGCTTGAAGATACCTATCCAAAATTGTGATCAGTAGTCACCGTTCATTATGTAAAGTGTTCCGTTTATCATGTAATTTTTTTAAACACTTACACCCTTAAAATTTGTAAATCAATAAATCGTTGGATGAAATTAAATCTTGATTTTACATGAGCTTGTACAGTTCAGGTATCTTATCTTTATCCTTTTTTCGCATTGCAATATGTCACGAAATTTATTTTCTAGCATTAGATTTACAATTTTTTCAGAAAGGAAACAAACGCACGACTTTTTCAGGACAGACACGAAAATTGCACTGTATACCCCTGTAGACACCTGCCTATTGTTAACTCTGAATTATAAAACTAAAACATGCGTTTAGAAAATTGTAAAAATGTTTGACCTATTTTCTCTCAGTTCAGACTTGTCGATAGAACATGACGCATTTGGTACTGCTTTTGTATTATTTTTCCCCGACCTTAGATTTCTGAAAACTTTTCAACATTGTTTGTAGCGTGTGCAACCAAAAACAGGACATCTCTTAAATTTGGAATATACAGCAAATATTAAGCAGTCAGTTGACAAACAATATCACACTACCTTTTTTTTTTAAAAGAAATTGATAGAATGAATGACAACAATGAACATTTTTCACATAGAATGTACGGTTGTCTTCATTATCTTTGCGCTATAATACCGCAACAAATAACAGAACCTAATCTGGTATGCTTCTTTTCTGTTTTTTTTTTATTTCTTTACCATTCATTCATTCTTTCTTTCTTTCTTTCATGCTAATTATGTCTGCCCATCTCTCAAAACATTAGTCTCCATATTGAATGTCACCCAGTGCAGGAACACTTGAGTGAGTGCGTGTTTACGTATGTGTGTACATGTCAGTGCTTTTGTATGTACACGATAGTTTTTGTGTATGCGTGTATAAGTGTGCACGTGTACAATTGTATACGTTTGTGTGTTTGTTTTTCTCTTAACAAAAAGTTTATCCCTAAACAAAGAAAGGTATGTGTACTGTATATGAATATGTGTTTATTTTTCCTTTAACAAAAACCCCTTGTCCTTGCTCAATGTTTATTTTTATTGTTTTAAACTGTCTCTGCTCGATGTGTTTGCTTTTTCTCTTAACAAAACTGTATCCCTTCACAAAAAGTGCATGTGTGTGTATGTAAGTATTTTTGTATGCACTCTTGTTTGTGCATGTGTGTGTATGTGTGTGTGTTTTGTTTGTGTGTATATTCTGTTTGTGTGCGCGGGTACGTTTGTATGCGTTTGTGTGCTTGATTTTTTCCCTTAACAAAACAAACTCGTACCTGCACAGTGTGTTTGTTTTCTGTGAATGTGGAGTAGTGTGACTATAACCACTAACTCTTTTGCAGTGTGTGTGTGTGTGTGTGTGTGTGTGTGTGTGTGTGTGTGATTTAGATTATTAACGTAGCTTTAACAATTTTCCAGTCATATCGCTACGACGTCTGCAGTGTGTCAGTTTAAAGTGATGTCTTGCACTGGGGCATCATGACGCAGGCATTTAGCATGATGTCCCACCCAAGCACATTATCCTGACACCAGGCTGACCAGTCCTAACAATAACCTTTTGATATTGAGTGCGTATCGAGGAAGCTGCTAGTACCATTTTTAGAAGTCCGGGGCGGATGCTCTAACCACTATGCCACCTTGATGGGTGATTGCAGGTAACGGTGTGTTTTAATGATCAAACAAATCTCCCATTGCCTGTCAATCGCCGCGTATTTATATAACGCCTGGCAGAGCAGGATGTATAACTTTATATATCGCCTGGTGAACATTGTTACTAATGTCCTGTCCCGAGACGTCATCATTCCTATTGTCCCTATACAAATCTAACCTGCGTTAAATTTCCATTGTCCCTAGGGTGGATATAAAATTCCCTATGTTAAATTAACTTTGAGGCTAGAGTGGATATACCCTTTTTTAACACTAAGATCCCACTGAGGCTAGGGTGTCCCAATCCCTTTTCGCTATTTTTATTACTTCCCCATTCCCTTCATGTTCAATTTTCCTATGTTAAATTCCCATTGTCGCCAATTTTGATATACCCGATATTAACGTTATTGTCCCATTTTTCTAAAGTGACCCTAATTACTTCTAATATATAATTTAGCGTATATTTTGTTTAGCTTATTTGCAATTTAACTACATTGCAAAAAAGCAAGGAAAACGACTAATTACCTTGTAAAGTTTGCTCGCTACTCGTTACGTTTGCTCGAGTAGGTGCCAAATCCAGATGAGGTCCTGGTGGGCCACCACGTCTCAGACTTCGATTGTCTGTTGGAGGCTGGTCACATATAACACCACCCCTTCCAACCATTTGATTGGCATATCTCATAATCTCTATGAATTCATACGACACTGGTACATTTACTTCCTCATTTCTACTAAAGAAAATACAGTTGGGTGAAGCGTTTCTATGGACAGCTAACGGTTCATCATCAAATGTCCAGTCATCCTTTGAAAAGTCACATAAATAACACCTGACATCATGGGAAGAAGTACAATAAAATCCTGCTCGGGCTAATCTGACTCGAAAACATTGACGATTATAACTTGAAAATGTTCTTAATCGAAATAGTTCGTCATTAACAGATCCAGGATGATTGCGATGGCCCATTTTTCGTAGCAGCTGGTAAACTTGGCAAGATTAGGAATTCTGCTTACGAGGAACTGAACTGAAATATTAGACATCCAATTCCTTTTTCGCCCAATTTAATCTGTTGAATGAGAAAATATATATTTGCATCATTATCTATATACGAAAACTAACGACAATTAGTGTATGAAATTTTAAGACATATTTTCAATTAATGAACATGTTTATCTTTCTTCACTCTACATGAAAGACGTAACGTTAAGGTCTCACTTATTGTATCTTCCATATCACACATAAAATCTATAAATTAAAACTGTATATTATTTTGATAATAATAATGATGTAGAATGTCACTACAATACTTTGTACAAGATCATTGGACATCGAATGAATGTTTTTTTCTACCATAGGAAGTAGGGCTTTGACTTTTATGGTAACGTTCTTATTCGCTAACTCACCTGTAATCCTAAAACAGATGTCATCTGTTTCTGGACGTCTGACAGTAAATTTCTTCCAAAAGTGGGGGGGGGGGGATAAATAAAAAACATTGCAGTGTACCTGAAAAATAAATGATTAGTAGATGATTTGAAATTATCATACACTTGTAACCCTGATATTAATTATTGGCATTGTTATTAACGGCTATTAATTCGACATATCATTTATTTGATTAGATAAATGGTCACTTTATCAGTTTAAAAAAGGTTTTAAAAATACAAAAGAAAAACGGGTTTATGGTAAAGTGGGAATGTTTCTGCCGTGTGCAGAATATAATCAATTTTAATCTTCATACTTCAGTAAAATTAGAAACAAGGTAAAAACATTCATGAATAATAATAATAATAATAATAATAATAATAATAATAATAATAATAAGTCATACAGTTACTTTCTTCAGGCCTGACTGTGCATTCTAATAATAAAACACGACCGACATTTTGAGCAAACATTTCGTACTTAGTGGGTCTTCAACTTTCATTTCTTACTCTATGATCAAAAAAACATTTAACCAGACGTAAGAAAATGTGTGCACCTTTTCAGACATGTTGTCAATCTGAGTTAATTTAAAGTGGATGACAAAATTAGAATGATGTCCTAATGACGATACATTTGATATTAAAATCTAAAGAAATAGATCGAACATTTAAAAATGTGAATATTCACTGGTAAAAAATCAAAATACAAATAACTACTTACCAGTGTTGTTTCCCAAAATGTAAACAATTCCTCCGATTTCTAGTTGCCATGGATTTGTAGTAAAGGCCTGGTAAATTTGATCTTTCCACACGTTTATTCCTAAACTAAAAAACAAAAGTCATCTTTACTGCTTTGTCGTCATAATGCTGTAAAAGCAAAATCGATATATGAAAATTCTGTTTGTGATTTACACGATTGGATCGCAGCATTTTCTTTAATAAGGTGAAATATAAATTCTCGATTAATTTCGGCATTTGGTACAATTGATAACATGCTTGATTTACAAGCCTCAGCACAAAAGTACTTATCCAAAGAAAGGAAAGATTGTTTACAGCTGTAAAAAATAATATATAAAATTAAATTAAAAATCAGCTTCTTCGGATCATTGTCAACTTAATTTTAAGTCACGTTACATTGATAGCTTGAAATCGCACCATAACAAACAAAATTATTTACCACCGCCTTATGTCATTAGTTGTTACCGAAAACAGGATTATTCGCTGCTACCTAATTTGAGTGATTGTATACCATTATATATAAAGAAAAGGTCCAATTGTAGGACTGCACACTGATAAGGTCCCCCATATTATACTTATAAAGTAGAAAAACAAACATAAGGTAAACTTTACCTTTGATAATTCAAAGTATCATCTGGAGCTTAAACTTTGAAAGAAGTTTTCTTAATTACCTTCAAAGAAAGAAAGGCAAAAAGTTATAACATTTTTCAGTAATGAATGATTACCGGACCATGGAAAATAGTATTTTTTAATATTTATTTATCTGCTTTTAATATTGCAAAAATACCGTTCAACAATCGAGAATGTTTAATCAAAGATGCTAAACTAATGCGTCACTGCAGTATCCACACTCAAGCAACAAAGATTCAGTGCTGAAATGTAGAGCACCTATATAATACTCTCTTAAATTCAAAAAGAGACAGCAATACAATAGGAATAAGAACTGAAAACATAGGGTCAATATTCTGACTGGCATGGGTTTACTAGGACAAATTACCAGTATTAATCGAACTACAGTTATCTCTTTCTACGGCATCATTCTATTTCAGTAATAACTGACTTTTTTCCGGATAATTGAATCATGAACATTTTTTATTTTACGATATCATCACACCGTATATATGTACATGTATGTGCTAGCTTTAAATGTAATGTACTGTATATTCTATAATGCTTGGAATAAATTAATGAATGCATCTATAAATTTGTGTTTCTTTCACATTATTATAACATGCGCTTGTACGTACATATACAGTAAATATAAGTTTAGACAATCAACACATCGAACACGTCACACTATGTACCTGTATATGTATGTACTGTACATACATTTATCATGTCAACTGTATTTGTACAGCCATCAATAAACTGATTGTTACATACAATTAGTAAACAACAAAGAGGCTTAATGACCCTTTAATTTATTTACCATATGTTATGTCAAAAAATTTGATTCCAGTGTGTTTATTTAATTATTAACACCCCCGTCGGCGACTAGCTGAAACAGACATTGTTTATATAATCGCTGGTCACGCTACTTAGTTATTAATAGTGGCCATATATTATCAAGGGCTTCAATATTATGTTTTATGTATTATTCTACTGACAGTATTTTCATATCCGATTTTTTCGAAATTTCTTATTTTTGGACAGTTTATTTCGGGATTATCGAGACAAGTTTTAATGTATTTTTACACGTTGGTCCCCTATGTTGATTTCCGGATCTGGAACGCGGATTTCTTGATTAACGGTTCAAATTAACGTTTAGGAATTCCGTTCCCGTTGAATTATGTACGGATAGTGAGGTTTCCGGATAAACGGAGTCCGTATTAACGAGTCTCCACTACATATATACAATAGACCTAAACCTATCCATGGCATACGCATTTCCCATGAATAGTGATTATAAAGTCAACAGAAATACTAACGGAAAGTACAGCATTTCAACACACAGATAAGCCTTCGGGTCATGTAATACCTCGTCAGCCTTTGGGTACCCATAACATTAAGGGGGGGGGGGCGACCTGAATGATCTGCAATGAATGAATGATCCCCCCTTACACACACACACACACACACACACACACACACACACACACACACACACTGTGTTAGTTTTATCATTGTTGAGTAATGTAAATGAAGCTGCTGACTACGTAAGTATTCTTCAAGTAATATATAACCACATTGGTTTAGAAGACTCCAATGACAGTTACAGTTTTTATGTAATTGTGAATGCCATGATATAGACTGATATGTAATAAAATCGATGACCAAATTATCAAATTTTGTAATTCTGTCTGTCTGTACCGTAATAGTCCATGACACCAATGTCTGATGTTACCCTTCACAATGACATTGGTAATGCACTTTGGAAGAAATAAAAAATATATTTCAATCTCAGACATTTTCAACTAATAGAAAAAAAGACATTTCAACATGCCTTATATTAATTCAAGGATAATGTAGAAGTGTAATATTGTACATCGGAGTATTAGAAAAACAGCAGTAGCTTGCGAAAGCTGCTCAAAGAGTAAATGGCGAGATTCCATGGGAGCAAGAAACACCATTACAGCAGATAAAGTTACTCATTGCTGTTCTTAATCGACACAGTAACGACGTATTCATGAGATATCATTTACCGAGAGGATTCGACAAGTACCACATTGTTAGAGATGGACAATATATATATTGACTTACCTCACAGGTGACAAAGTAGAAACTCCTTTCCTAAAAAATAAGATTTGTCTTCAGGAGACAAATTTAAGAGGTTAACCTGAATATCGAAAAT
Organism: Unio delphinus; assembly: GCA_029339505.1. NCBI lineage: Eukaryota > Metazoa > Mollusca > Bivalvia > Unionida > Unionidae > Unio > Unio delphinus. Next base: position 1,168,517 of record JAQISU010000155.1, on the reverse strand, counting down.
GCAAGTCTCGTTCTAAGTCTGCTTGATAAATGGGACTTGTTTATTATTAGAGCCAAGGAATAGAAACATAGAACAAAGGAGAACCGGCTTTAAGTATACCAAATAAGTGTATAGTATTTCCATATATGGTAAGAAATGACAACTGTTTTTGTGTGTTAATGGACATAAATTAGGTATGAATTAACTGAAAAAGATTATTTAAAAAAGTATTTCTTGTTCGTTTTTTTTAAAAAAAGTGCAACATATATTATTTACAATTAAAAACAAATTCAAGATAGCCACTGCGATGAACATACTTGATATCTGAGAAGCATTATTTTCCTTCAGGACCAATTTGATCTTTGGATGAATGTTCATGTATGTGATCAGTTTTATAACAATCGTCCAAGTGGTTTAGAAGATAACAATCTTTTGCTAACAGGTTATGGACAACCAGCCATCCTATATGTTCTCCTGGTTTATGACTAGCTAACCTAAATATGACAAATCAACTTATTCGACAAAACCAATTAGGTAAAAAGCAAATGTATCAAGGTCTATTTCAATCCACAGATTTGCAAACGTCACGCATGTTTGGAATCGACTAGTTATTGCAACAATGCAAAGCAGAATGCAGTGCACCCTATTGTAGACAAAAAAAAATATACTTTCGATAGTGGCAAAAATAACAGATACAAATACATTATTCAATACAACAATGATCACAAGGGATAAAAATACCTATATGTATCTTAGCTGTTTCAACTATTTTAAGTTGAATACCATCAATACTTTCTACATTAGGGCTGAATAGTTTCTAATTGGGAGCAAATGACAAGTATACATACATATATATATATATATATATATATATATATATATATATATATATATATATATATGAAACTGAAGACTGGTGTAAGAAAAATAACCAAAGATAATTATGTCTTAAATATGAGAAAAAAAACAATATTGTAATGTGAAACACATCACACACTTTCAAAACACACTTTTATTACTGAAAAAACTTAACCCACTAATAAGTGTACTCATATTACAAACAACAAAATTGTTTGTTCACAAAGAGCTTATTCTTAGAGAAATAAAGTTGTTACAAACAAGAATGAGCATATTTGAATTAAACTAAAATTAAGAATCATGTCTATGGCATTCCATTGTACATCTCTGAAATTTCAAACTGTTCTACCGATGTCAAGGATCTACCCAGAGCAAACGTTTGGACTTCCATAAATGTAATTGTTATTTCATGTTCAGTAAAAGTATATGTAAGATGGGAATCCTGGTAGCTTCCAAATAACAAGCTAGGGGTAAATCCACAGCAAAACTATATCTGTGTGTGTGTGGGTGTGTGTGTGTGTGTGTGTTAAAACCTTTCTTTATTTCTGCTTTTTTATGGACACTGATAGAAGCAATATCCTGAAATTTAAAAAAAAATTCTAACCGATTAAAATAAATTCCTCTGATTACACTGATGACCCATTCTCACAAAGGACCATGTCTATCATACTATAATTTATAAAACAGACAAGGTAAGTAACTTCCAAAATATTCTTTCCATACCTGACCCTTGATCTGCAATTTCCATCTTTGAAGGCACACAACCACAATCTGTGACTTGTCTTACTTCTAAAATATGTTTCTATTCATCGAGCCATCATTATGTTGTTTTTTGTGTGTGTTACACCAAACTGAAGTTACGAGTTCCGAAACGCACAAACGTACTCTACAGAGCAAGACGACGTTTGAGACTCGACGAAAACTGATTATCTCAAAAGTTAACATCATGAACCAGATGCATTTGTGTTATTTAAGTATTGCAATTTAAGCCAGTCATATATCGCCCATAAAGGCGTGTGATACAGAGTTAAGGTATTTTTTAAATAATTGTAACGTGTATTCAATCTGTGTGGACTTAGATGATACATGTATACTAGTGTCTTCAAAATATCGATACGAAATATATTTCTTACGAAAACAAACCAGGTCATATTACGAACCTTAAACGTAATGAAGATTTGAAACAGTACAATATTAACTTAGTAGCTGCGATAATATATTACCATCACATAAGCGTGTTATCTCTGCAGCATATAAAATTCATATAAAACATTAGGGCGATACGGTCGTTGCCCGTGCACTTTTGACCATGACACTGTTTGCTAAAGACATCTTCACTGGAACAGGACCCCTAGAGTCGAAGCGAGGTAATGGTAAGTAGGAATTTATATTTGCATCTGCCACAGTTCTCAGAATAATGAAGAAACGTAGAACCGCAAACAAACGTATGTCTTAGTAAATAAAAAAGTTGCTAATAAGCGTAAGTTTGTCCCGGCAGGCAAAATCAGCCTATGTTTCTGATCACGTAGCAACAGTTTATGGTACACTCCCATTGCTCATGTACGTGATCTAAGTCACTTTTTACAGATACATGGGTAACTTTGGAGCATTTAATTAGACGTACCTTTAAAATGCGTTTATTCACTTTATTTTGCGCCTTATCAAACAAAATTCAATTGAAGATTATCGAATAAATTCCTCGAAAAATGCTTAACTGCTATTTCAATGATAACTTAGTTTGATATTTACTCTATCCCATTCATATTTAAATATGCATGCAAGAGCACGGTATCAAATTTATTATCCTTTGCGAATTGTAGCTTGAAGTGTTCAGGGTACTAATTCAACTCCCATAGTAAACATATGGCAACACGATCATATTCAAAATTCAATAACTTTACATTTCTAGGTGCTAATGATCACACCTATTTTTCGCCATGCACAACTTTTCTTGGAGCAAACTTCTGTGTGGAGAACGCCATATGAGCCTCGGCATTTTATATATATATATATATATATATATATATATATATATATATATATATATATATATATATATATATATATATATATATATATATATATACATGTGCAGTAAACAAATGGTATTGATTATGCACCAAATGAATCAGATGCTACTTTCATTTTTGAGTACTCCTTAAAAAGTCAGTAGAGTATGTACATATACTAAAATTACATCAATAAAATATTGTCTATATGTTTTGTAAATTACAGATAGAATAAGCTCTCAAAAGATAATTTTACTAAATTTTACTTTCATTATTAACCAATTATGTATGGACCACCAAACCCATATATACTCTATTATTTCTTCACCCATTCCGAGACTGATTCATGGTTCTTCCATATAATTAGTACCTTGTGTCTTGAAATATAAGCGTTGGTCCTTACATTGGTCGCGCGTGAAAGAAGAGAAGTTGTCTTCCTTTGTATTATCTAGTACTAATTTATGACTATTAAATTATAAGCAAGTATAGGAGCCCCTGTTTATAGAAGATGACTGAAGATGCGCCCGACTTGTTCACGCGATCGTACATTGGATTCATTGAATATATAAGTAAAAAAATCACGTTGAATAAACTTTATTATCACATAGTCGGTACACTTTGCTTATAGTGTGTGAAGTTTAATATTTTTTATAGTACAATATATGAACATACCAGTTTATGTGATTCTAATTGGTCCTAATAAGTCTTTGAAATTATTGTGCAGCAATCTCTGTACTGATTGGTTGTGATCGTAGGAATTTTTTTTAAACCCCGCCTTCTGAAATATTTTCTTTTCAATGAACATTTTGGCGGCCACTTTTCAACTCGACTCGCGAAAAGAAATTGAGGAAAAATTATCTCGGCTGTCGGAAAATTGACAATTCATCCTCACAAGGGTTTGCTATGTCATGTATAACAATATCATCATAAAAAAAATGGCGTAAAACTCAAAGACAAGAACAATAAGGAGTAAAACTAAGGATATTGCTCATTTGATACCGGGTGGGGGCGGATGCGGTATTTAATTCACCTTATATACAAGCGTGACTTAAATGTTAACACAGGCAAGTCAATAAATTCTGCTTTGCTCACAGAAAAATGTGGACATAATTCTATTTCACACGAAAATCGCAACAATGTAATGTTTAGTTTTGAAAGTGTCATTTTAGGATAAACATGTACTCGAGATCTACTGTCAGTGTCATCATATCAAACAATAAGTCATCACATCGCACAGATTATTTGCTTTTGAAAAATGACTGTCCTTATAAAATGTTATCTATTCAGATGGACGCTTGTTCTTTGATTCATAGTATGTAAAAGAAAAAATAATAATAATAATAATAATAATAATAATAATAATAATAATAATGAGAGCTTTCTATAGCGTCCAATCTCTAGAAGCTCTTAGCGCTTTACAACATCGATAATGATATGAATACAAAAAATACAACACCATGAAATTAGAAAACATAAAAACATGCTAAAACTATTTAAAGTAGGAAACATTATTAGGTCTTAAAGTTTGTTATTGCAGTCGAAATATGTGATTTTTAAGAGCACTCTTGAAATGGATCACTGCGTTTTTGTGTCTAATTTCAGTGAGCAATCCGTTCCACATTCTTGTGCCCTTTTAAACAAAAGAACCTTATGAGGTTCTTTATATAGTGAGAATAAGAAATTTACGATTATCAGAAAAGTAACGTAAGTATCTTGCTGGTTTGTACACATGGGTGAGGCTAAATAGGTATGTTGGACTGGCGTCCGTCAATGAAATGTAGCACATAGAACACAATTTGTGTGATCCGAGCAGATGTGTTTTGAACTTTTTGAAGTTTCTGGAGTAAATATTGAGACGAAACCGACATAATTGAGTTAAAACAGTCCAGTCTTGAACGTACTAATATACACGCATTTTAGTGGCATCAACTGAAAGATATTTGCAAATGGAGCTGACATTCTGCAAAATAAATAAAAGGAGCATCGTCTGTCAGAATGAACGAAATTATTAATTCTTCTATCAAATAATTTTCACTGAAATAAAAACTACGTCATAAAAAGACTCTCAAATGGTAATGATTTAATATTAAATTTATGAAACTCGTTGAATAATATACTGCTATGTGAGCAAAGGCTTGCAACAGCTAGACACTTCAACGAGCTTCATAAATTATCATCATCACTATCAGTCTCTTGACCTAGTGTGGTTGTTGAGGCACTGTGCTGCTGAACATCTGACCAGTTCCCTCCACTGGTCTCCATCATGTGCCAATGCCTGTGTCTCTGCAAAACATTTCCTGGTCCATTCAGTGATGTTGTCACTCCACTTTTTTCTCTGTCTACCTCTCCTTCTACCACCTTGGACATTACCCTGCAGTACTGTTGTGGATAGACTGTTGGCTCTAGTGACATGGCCATACCATTTCAGCTTTCTCTTTTTGACAGTGCTGAGGAGGTCTTCATAATGGCCTCCTTTGTGCCTGATGGTGTTATGCACTTCTTCGTTTGTGATGTGGTCCATGTAAGATATGCTAAGGATGGTTCTGTAGCATCTCATTTCAAGTGCCTGGATTTTTCGTTGTAATTCTGGAGTTTGGAACTTCAAGCACCTCTGGGTCTCCTGTAGACGGATGGTTGTAGAGTTCTTTACAATACTCAGTCCATCTTTCTGCAATGTCACTTGCTTCTGTGAGGCATTTTCCATTTCCGTCTTGAGTGGTACTGACTCTTGGTGGCTTCTGTCTGGTGAGGTCTTTCACAATTTGGAATGCCTTTTTGCTGTTATTCTTTATCAGACTGCTCTCTATTTCTGTGCACTTTTGTGCAATCCAATCTCTTTCTGCTTTTTTCAATTTTTTTCTGATATTCTTGTTTATTTCTCGATACTCTACTGCCCCTGTTGTGTGTCTGGTGTTTTTGAGGTCTCTTCGAGCATCACACAGATTCAGAATCTCTTCTGTAACCCAGGGTTTTTTCTTTGGAAGATGGAGGCCAATGATGTCCTTGGCAACTGTTGTTATGACTGTGTTGAAAGTGTCTGTCATCACTTTAACATGAACATCCATCACAAGAAGTGGAGCAAATTTTCCTTCAATTGTGGCTTGGAATGACTTGCAGATGTTAGGGTCCTTCAGTTGTTCAAGGTTGAATTTGAGCCTGATTTTCTTTGGCTTGTTAATTTTCTTCAACCTCACTCGGAAGTTCAGTTACAATTTTAATAATCCAATTATTAGTGCTAAGTATAGTTAACGCTAAGGTGTTTAGTTGTGCATTCACAACTATTGTGTTGTATCGTTAAACATAGATGTAGCTGTGTAATAGTGTTGAATACGTGTTAAAGTGTGAAATATTCTTCTACTGATAACAGTATATATTTTCTTTGTTAGCCTTCTATCCGTGCTCGTAAGCATGCTAAACTCAAGCTGTACCCTATTAACCGAATTAGCAGAATTAAATAGCCAAATGAAGTAATAAAATTATGATATTTATATTCTTATATTCTGTATAAATAGTAACTTAAATTGGATAATAAATTTAGCTGCATATCTCTAACATGTTTCGAACTGTGATGTATGTCGCCATTATTATTATTTTTTAAATACCATTTATAGCTGCATTAATTATTATAAAACACGATCAGAAATATGTGACTGTGTGGGTTACTTGAAAAGATTACAATTAGAGTACTTTAGAGGAAAATTCGAGTCCTATCTCACCTTCAAATCATGAATGACTGAACCATATCGATTCATTACAGTTTAACTTGTATAATAGTATATCATTAATAGACTTCGAGATCAAAAGACCCCGATAAATTGATCACTGCTGTTGATAGAGAACTGCTTTTTAAGCCTCGGCTATCTATTTGTGCGAAGCAACATACAGACTTCCTAAGTTCTGATTCCATCGCTGCATATATCATGGCCAACTACGTCGACGATGTATATGGTAATCCCATAACAACCACTGGTGATGGGAACTGCCTGTATAATGCTATTTCTATTTTACTCCTTGGCAATGAATCTCTTGCAACTCAAATGAGATATCTAGGATTTATACAGTTGGTGAAAACCATGAGTGCATATATGAATCACCCAATCAGCAATGAATTATACTTGATATCCAGCGACTACGATAAAGCGTGGTTTGATGCTGGTATAAGTGGAGCTTTTTCAAATCCTTGGCATTTACTAGCCCTTAGTGATGTCATCATGCGCCCAATAAGAAGCATATAGCTAAAAGTTAATGGTGAGAAAGATGGTGCCCAATAAGAAGAATATACCCAAATGTTAATGGTGAGAAAGATGGTGCCCGAATCTATCTCAACAAAATCTTTTATCCAAGCAATCCGCTCGAGTCTCCGCTTCACCACTGACAGTATTGTGGTATTCGATAGGAAAAATGCCGGAACCAAATGTATATTACAACGTCAACCACTTTGCGGCAGTCACTGACGTTATTAAACATGGAATAAATACAAAGCGACAACAAAGTACAAAACGCAAAATATCGTCTTCTGGATCGTCTGCCTGTGAGAGCGATTTCTTTCATGAAGATTACGCAGCTGATGATGACAGCAATTGTGATGATGGAGTCACACAAGCACGCAAGCAACTACCATTAAAAGTTCGTCAACTTTCGTGCAATGGTCTGAGAATGGTAACAGTACTTATTGTTATGATGCTGATAGAGATGATGGTGTCGGAGATGATGATGTCAAAGAATATGATGATAAATACATAGATACATTAGACAGTGATAGTTCTTGCCATAATGCTCCTATGGAGAACGAGAATGTTACAGATCATCATGACAATGAAGTTTTTAATTATGAAAACAATGAAGGTTGCATAAATCAATTGAAGCAAAATGGTAAAGTTTTAAGCAACGAAGACATTTTATTATTTCTCACTAACACTAACAAATGCCCAACTGATATACCCCCGGGCCTAAAAATAATGTTTATGTTGTAATAGACATAACTGGTAATAGCCATGAAGGAAAACATGAATTTCCCGACGTTTGTGGTATATGGGTCAATCAGACGATTGTGGTATATGGGTCAATCAGACGATTGTGGTATATGGGTCAATCAGACGATTGTAGTATATGGGTCAATCAGACGATTGTGGTATATGGGTCAATCAGACGATTGTGGTATATGGGTCAATCAGACGATTGTGGTATATGGGTCAATCAGACGTTTGTGGTATATGGGTCTATCAGACGTTTGTGGTATATGGGTCAATCAGACGATTGTGGTATATGGGTCACTCAGACGTTTGTGGTATATGGGTCAATCAGACGTTTGTGGTATATGGGTCAATCAGACTATTGTGGTATATGGGTCAATCAGACGTTTGTGGTATATGGGTCAATCAGACGTTTGTGGTATATGGGTCAATCAGACGTTTGTGGTATATGGGTCAATCAGACGATTGTGGTATATGGGTCACGCATGCGGGAACTACTGTAAATCAGACGTTTGTGCTTGAATCGGAAAATAGACCGCGTTTGGTTTATACAAAAAACAATTTAATATGTATGAAACAAGTACAAAAAAAGAATATTTCATATATTCCAATTCAAGCACAACATGAAGAAGTACTTTCATTCCACAGATATTACACAAAGCTTAAAGGAGATGAAAAGTTTTAAAAAACGTGTAACAACTATAATTAAGGCACCCAGTCAAAACAATTTTATCCAAAAACTTACTGTGGTAGAACACTGTGGGAAAAGGTCATTACAAATTAATCAACCACATGGAAACAGCAAGCGTAATGAGCCATATAGGCGAACAAATCCAAGCAGTATAAGAGAAGCTGTAAATGATATAAGAGAGACAAAGGCTACGGATAGATATTTGCAGATGAATAAGGAAGATAGCTTTACTGCGCCAAAATCTTCGAGGCAAATTCAAGACAAAATTTATAGAGAAAAGAAAATCAACACATGTGAACCAGGAAATAAAAATATAGCTGATGATTTATTAAAAATTTTAGGTGGGCTTCACACAAATAATTATGTCCAGGAAGTGATTCTGAAAAAATTAAAAGCCCGGTCATTGTAATACTACAAAACAAATTTTATACTTGATCAAAAATTGTCCAGGACATGATAAACGCATTATTGGAATAGACCGAACTTTTAACTTGGGTAAGGTTTTTGTAACTGCATTGCCATACAAAAATAGAAGCGTTATAAACAGGAAAACTGATCTATTTTCTTACGTCCACTATATTTTCATTGGGAGTCAGATGAAAACACATTTTACAAATTCTTTTCACATATTCCCGAAAAATTGGAGAGGATAAATTTATATTTAGTACGGACGATGAAAAAACTTTGACAAATGCTCTAAGATCTAACTTTTGTAATGCAGAATATTTATATTGTACTAAGCATATTAAAGACAACATTCGGCACTCTTTGCATAAGCATGGATGTGACGATCTTGTCACAAAATCTATATTTCGTATGCTCTTCAATGAAGACAGTGGTCTAATATTCAGTAAAGATGACGCTGAGTTTGCGAAACGAGAAGAAGATCTGACAATGTATTTAAAACAATATCCCAATTTTGCACATTCTTTAAAAAGTTCATATGTCAACAAATTAAAATGTTTGTGTATAAACCACTAAAAAATAAAACTATCACGAGTCTTTGGACAAACAACAACTCAGAATCTATAAATAATAAACTTAAGCAGGTTGCAGATTGGAAATAACACAATATTCCCGAGTTAATCAACAGGTTATATAGTGAAACTCAAGGTCAGTTGATAGATTTGCGTCGCACACTATATGTCACTGGCAATTATAAATTAGTTGGTCCTTCTTCATATGTAATTGATGAAACCATTTGGCGCACAAAAACATCAACAGAAAAGACAAGAATCTTTACACAATTTTCACAACTAAATTACAATACTTCGAATTATATACATTCATCCAATGGAAAATTCAAATGCATCCGGCCGAAAATAGACACGGGACGAAAACCTGGGCAAAGAAAGGGCGCAAAGGCAGAACGAACATCGCAAAAGAAATGGCGATAATATCTCTTCTAATGTCTAGACATATCTACGCATTTCCTTTGTTCCAGTTTTTGAACTGAATTCAAGTACAAGTTTTTGCAATGTTTACAATGTTTGTAGAATTTTTGCATACATTACTTGTATTATTTTGAATTGAAAACACTAAAACACTTGTGTGTTTATTAATACTTTCAAGACTGGACTATTGTAACTCAATTCTGTCTGGTTCGTCACAATATTTACTGCAGAAACTTCAAAAAAGTTCAAAACACAGCTGCACGGATCATCTTTTGTTCTCTGTGCTATGTTTCAATGACAGACTCCAGTCCAACATACCTATCCAGCCTCACCAATGTGTATACACCAGCTAGATCCTTACGCTCTTCTTCTGATAATCGTATACTCATTGTTCCCAAGGTGAAAACAAAGTCATATGGAAAACGTACGTTTGCACACCAGGGCCCGGCGACGTGGAACGAATTGCCCATTGAAATTAGACACAAAGACACAGTGGTCCCTTTTAAGAGTGCTCTTAAGACTCACCTGTTTCGACTGCAGGGACAAACTTAGCGACCTAATCATGTTTTGTATCTTATATGTTTTCAGCATGTTTTTATGTTTTCCAATTTCATTGTTTTTGTCATTTGTTGTTCTGTAGTGTAGTAATATCATTATTGATGGTGTAAAGCGCTTAGAGCTTCGAAAGATTAGGCGCTATACAAAGTCCTCATTATTATTATTATTATTATTATTATTATTATTATTATTATTATTATTTATGAAAACTTTCAGTAAGTGTGTAAACATCACTTTATAATGCCTCAAGGACACTCCATCCATTGAAAATAAAAATGGTGACATCTTTGAACAACAGTAGAATGCCAGTGAAATGTAGAAAATTGGATCAGACTTGTATTTTGCAGTTAGCTGTAGAGTAAAATATAAACATCATGATCATGTGATTTCTTTTTCACTGACATCAGGTAAAATTAATTCTGAAACATAAAATCCTCTTTGTAATAATGATTAAAATCTTATAATAACAAAATTGTAATAACCCAAACCATGTTGTAGACCAAACCATAGTACATGTAGAAGCAATATTTTTTAATTTTTTTTTTGGGGGGGGGGGGGGGGCGCACACAAATGTGGGCGCAAATATGCATGCTTTATTGACACAGTTACCATCGTAAATTGATGCAAATAAAATGAGAAATACATCTGTAGTGAAAACAGAGAACTTCAGGGAATATATAATATTTACTTTATTCAGGGAACCACACATTGGTACATATATATATATATATATATATATATATATATATATATATATATATATATATATATATATATATATAGTATCAACACTGTGTACTTGTGTACTCGCCCGAAAATCCTGTCACAAACATTGAATTAACAATACAAAGTAATTCCATAGAAAATATGCACACACACATATAAAATATTCAGTAATTTTGCACACAGGTCATAAAGGTCTGAATTCTGTGGGGAAAAACCACAATCACGTAACGAATGATGAAGCACTTTTACTTTTCACTACAGGGTCGTAGCGAGCGATCACATACCTTGGGGTAAGAAACACCCGGGCCTCTCCTAGGTCTTGTTCAAACAAACTCTTTCTTTCATAAAATAGAAACGTGTTATTTTCCCCAGGCCCTCTTTGTGTTGGTAGGTGGCTGGATATGTAGGCGATTGAAATGGCATGTAATAATGATACTTCCGACAAAATATTGTAATTATCCCTCAAAGTTTACTCAACTCGTGATCATGCAGCAAAACACGAAGTATAACCTTCCGCAAATGTTGACAGTGATGCAAGACAAAACATGTAATGTGTATCTCCCTGCTAATGCAGGTGAGGCAAAATGGTATAAAAATCGTAGCCAAATTAGCTTTTCTACTTTTTAAATAGTAACAGAATAAATGAATGTTAAATTAAAGTGAACCGGCCACGAAGGGCCATTATTCACTGTTTTATCTTTCAAAATAAAGTTATTAAATTTTTCCCGTGTGGTAAGGAATGGTGCTACATCCCCACGGGCGTTTATGCACACATAGTGTGCTATGTAATTTGGTCGTCATGTCGCGCCCCTATTGAGGGACTATCGACATGAATGTAGGACCTGGGTGAGCGGGAATAGATCAAACACGCACTCAACCCTATCAACCAATCGGAACGAGTGTACTAGAGGTGTAATGGCACCAAATAATGACTGGTGAACAATGGCTTTCACGTCTCGTCATGTTGAGGGTTTCTGGTCGCGAGAAAGGAGGAAAAGGTCCGATAAGCCAGCCCATGTATGTCGACAACCTTGAAACGCCCTAGCCATACTTATTTCAAATCAGGTCCAGTTTCACTAATGGATGGAAAATATACCAATAAAGTGTAAACCACCTGTGTATTTAAATCAAAATTTTGTATAATTGAATATTTTTTCTAACTCATAACATACAACTGTTTCTAGTACCCAATGTACGTATTGTAAGTCCCTAACAATTTTAATTCTAGAATGTCTGTGCGACATATGTAGGTTGGTTACTATTAGGTTAGATGGATTGTGAATTTTGATTGGCGGTGTTCGAAATTGATCAAGTTAAGTTTCTCAAAAGAGCTTGTCAAATAGAGCTGTGGTACAAAATGAGAGCTCTGTAATGGCTAAATGGCAGTAGCCCTTAGAAGGGCTTTTTGATGGAGGGTTGCGTAATGGTAACCAGTCTTAACTCATTCTGGTTTGTTTGCTCCGGTGTCATCCTGTCGTCCATTGTTCCTTGAGCCTCTCTTCATCTTGATTATCAACACCGGTGTCCTCTCTTCTAGGTATCTAGATTTTTTTTAGCAATGTACAGTCTGCATATCGCCCTTGTCACAGTACGGAAACTACTCTTCTGAAAGTATTTAGTGACATTCTCTATGCTTTGGATAGTGGAAAGATTACAGTCCTCACTCTCCTGGATTTACCTGCAGCATTTGACACAATAGACCATGATATATTACTTCACCGTCTCCAGCATGTATTTGGCATTCACAATATAGCCTTCCAGTGGTTCAAGTCCTACTTAGTCAACAGGACATACATTATATCTGCAAATGGAATACACTCCGGCCCAGTTGACGTATGTTGTGCTGTTCAACAGGGATCTGTTCTTGGACCTGTTCTCTTCATTCTGTACACTCAGCCGCTCTCAAGTGTCATAGATCATCGCCCAGTGTCGCACCAACTGTACGCTGATGACACCCAAATATACAAGCCTAGCTACCCAACTGAAGTTGATGCTACCATCCATGGAGTAGAGAAGTGCATTTCGGATGTGAAATCATGGATGACATGTAACAAGCTGCAGATGAATGATGATAAAACTGAGTCTATTCTGATCACAGCACAAAGACTTTCTCATCCACATCCTTTACCACAGACAATAAATATCAGCCACACCAACATTAAATTCTCAGTCAGTACGGAATCTAGGTGTTACTCTAGACAGTACTCTCACATTGCACCGACATGTCATGAACATCTGCAGGGCTGCATATCTTGAATTGAGACGCATCAGTTCCATTCGTAAATATCTTTCTGTTGATGCCACGAAAACACTTGTGTGTTCATTAGTACTTTCAAGACTGGACTATTGTAACTCAATTCTGTCTGGTTCGTCACAATATTTACTCCAGAAACTTCAAAAAGTTCAAAACACAGCTGCACGGATCATCTTTAGAGTGCCTCGATCAGAGCACACCTCACCACTGCTCTATACCCTACACTGGCTATCCATTCGATGCAGAATCAAACACAAAATTTGTTCTCTGTGCTATATTTCAATGACAGACTCCAGTCCAACATACCTATCTAGCCTCACCAATGTGTATACAACAGCTAGATCCTTACGCTCTTCTTCTGATAATCGTATACTCATTGTTCCCAAGGTGAAAACAAAGTCATATGGACAACGTTCGTTTGCATACCAGGGCCCGCGACGTGGAACGAATTGACCATTGAAATTAGACACAAAGACACAGTGGTCCCTTTTAAGAGCGCTCTCAAGACACACCTGTTTCGACTTCAGGGACAAACTTAGTGATCTAATCATGTTTTGTATCTTATATATTTTCAGCATGTTTTTTGTTTTGCAATTTCGTTGTTTTTGTCATTTGTTGTTCTGTTGTGTAGTCATATCATTATTGATGGTGTAAAGCGCTTAGAGCTTTTAAAGATTAGGCGCTATACAAAGTCCTCATTATTATTAGTATTATTATTATTTAATCCAGTCGTTTGTTTAACTACTAAAGTTTCAGCCAAATCAGTTATGCGCCTCGCATTTGATCTTGCAGAAGTTGGTATTTCTCGAATCCGAGACAGTATAGTTTCTTTATTTGGTAAATCACTGAACAGAATTTCAGCACTGCTCAAAAAAGTTTCTTTGATGTACTCACCATCTGTAAAAGGTTTGCCTTTCGAAGCCACACACTGAGCAATTTTGTAACTACATTCAGTAATGTTGTTCTTCATGCCAACTGCTTGACTCAAAATACCAGTTTGTTTCTTGAAACCAGAAATAGCCCTTTTGATGGCTTCACTTTTCTCTTCAGTGGTTTTAAACTTGAACTGATGTTTGGTTTCATAGTGTCATTTTACACTAGACGTACGACACACAACACTTTCACAACAGAGAGCACAACCAGCACGATCGTTTTGTTGTATAAATCCATATTCTTTTGTCCAATTTTCTTGAAATGGGCGTTGATCAAGTTTTTGCTTTTTTTCTGTCATTTTAGGGGCACTGCATTACTTATATTATTGTTTGGATAATATCAAAGGAGAAGGAAACCATTGTTCTCTATAGCACTAACAGAGAATACAATACCTCAAGAAGGCTCTGACTTGGGTTAGGGAGTACGATCAGAACAGTTATGTCTTAATGTAACTAACAAATATTTGATAAACGAAACAAAGATCAACCTTCACTAAATTTAGTCTTAAAAAATTAACAGGGAAAACACAAAAACAAACACTACTTTATAGCATAATTGGGAGGACAAGGAGAACAATGCACCATTTTATACAATTTTCGGAAAACGAAGGTGTTCCTCAACAACTTAAATCAGCTAAATATGCTGGGGAGAGTTAAAGAGGATCAACCCCCTCCCCCCCCCCCTCGTTTACAAATTAGCTTTTGCAGTCTTTTTAAAAAAAAAAAAACAATACAGAGGACCATTTGAAATCATATTCCCTGAGATCGACTTTTCTTGTTCTGGTGGTCTGGCAGTTATTCGCTTGATCTGGCACTATGCATGCACCTACACAGAGAGAGAGAGAGAGAGAGAGAGAGAGAGAGAGAGAGAGAGAGAGAGAGAGAGAGAGAGGTAAATAAAGAGACGTGATCAGAAAGATGAAAGAAAGATGCAACTGAAACTGAGATGACAGAGATGGAAATACAATTTAATTACACGAAGCATCCCATTCATGACAGTTCAGTATTTAATGTTAGATTAGTATCTCCTTGTAAAGGAAAAGATGTAGATCAATATTGTTCACATTTTGAAAATTTGAAGACTGTACTGGAATTTATTATAACACAATACACTTATTGGCAAAGCTTGTGAAGTACAGCCGCCACCTCCGCGTTCTTGAACGCTTCCATCAGCGCTGCCTCCGCACCATCCTCAACGTCGACTGGAGTGACTTCGTCACCAATATTAAAGTCCTCAAACAAACAGGGATAACCAGCAACGTTAATTAAGATACAGCTATGCTAGGCAGGGCACGTGTCCAGGATGGAGAAGCATCGCCTGCCAAAGATCGCACTGTATGGTATCACGGTACCAATTGTTTTTCCATAGACCTCAATGCTAATATTTGGAGAGATAAATATATTTTCTATCCTAATTTAGTGTGCATCTCACACACTGTTATAGAGAACAATGTTAGATTGTCAATTTGACGATTACAAAACCAGGTACTCCATTGCATTTAAGAGAGATAACTCTGCTGGAACTAGACAAGGGTATGAGTTATGTAGTCACAACATACATATTCTCAGTCATGTGTATTACATTTTCAAAAAATCATAAAAAATACAAAATATGATCTATATAGGAATTAGCATAAATTCACATGTTGCCAAGAGGCTAAACTTTTTTTAAGCCTAACAGAAAGTACAACTTTTACATAATCCACCAATCATAGCTAGTGTTGTTGTTTTTTTCTGATTGCAATGTTCCCTACACTTTAAGCTCCACCCACATGGACTTGCGCAATTGGTACCGTTATACCGTATGGTGAGCTGTCCACTGGCCACAGTGATAGAGGGGCACCGAGTAAGTGATATAAAATACTCCTTGAAAAAGACCCTCACCACATGTGGCATTGATCACCACCAATGGGCATCACAAGCTTCTGACCGTGAAATCTGGCGAAGTACAGTTCACTGGGCCACTGACACTTTTGAACAAAAAAGACGGTCCAGTTTGGACGAAAAACGATAGGTAAGAAAAAAGCGGGAAAAAGCGGCAGCACCCACCACAACAAAGATATTCTCTTGCAGCCTCTGTGGACGGACGTGCCTGTCAAATATTAGGCTTCTCAGCCACCAGCGCGTGTGCAATAGATGTGGATATCCCCCTTCCTAAATATTCGCAATATATATATATATATATATATATAGAGAGAGAGAGAGAGAGAGAGAGAGAGAGAGAGAGAGAGAGAGAGAGAGAGAGAGAAAGAGAGAGAGAGAGAAAGCTTCATTTACAATGACTTTAAACCCGCAAAAGAAAACAAACGATTAAAAAAAGGGAATAAAGCGTATTCATTCCAGCATATAATGTATTTGAGAAAGGCCAATAACTCTTCCAAAGTCCTAGATTACTAATATTTATCAGGTATCACGGTACCAATTGTTTTTCCATAGACCTCAATGCTAATGTTTTGTGAAATAAATATACTTTCTATCCTACATCAGCATGCATGTCACACACTGTCATACAGAACAATGTTAGATTGTCAATTTGACAATGATAGAACCAGGTACTCCATTGCATTTAAGAGAGATAACTCATCTGGAACTAGACGGGTACGAGTTATCTAGTCACAACATACCTATTTTCAGTCATGTGTATCACATTTTCAAAAAATCATAAAAAATACAAAATATGATCTATATAGGAATTAGCATAAATTCACATGTTGCCAAGAGGCTAAACTTATTTTTTAAGCCTAACAGAAAGTACAACTCTTACATAATCCACCAATCATAGCTTGTGTTGTTGTTTATTTCTGAATGCAAGGTTCCCTACTCCTTAAGTTCCACCCACCTGGACTTGGGCAATTGGTACCGTTATACCATCAATACTCTCATTGTCCGAGGATGATCACTATATATTTATTAATAGATATATAAACAAGAGTTTGTCGGGCAACTGGGGATATATCTCTTAAGAGGGCATGGGAGGAACAACACTTTTTAATTTTAAAAAAGAAAAGATTTGTTTGAACAAGAGCAATGGAGAACTAAGAGAGGCATGTGTGCGTGCGTGCGTGTGTGTGTATGTATGTGCGCGCGCGCGTGCGTGTGTGTGTGTGGGGGTGATTTAGATTTTTAACATTGTATACAGTTTTAGTCATATCGCATCTTAGCACTGGGACATCATGCCGATGACACGTAGCAGCACTCTGTCGCATTATCCTGACACCAGGCGAGTGTAAGAATGAACTTTCTTTGTATATATATATATATATATATATATATATATATATATATATATATATATCACTCTACCATTCAGTGGTCAGAGCATTCGCCTGGGATGGGGGGGGGGGGGGGGGGGGGGCGCGTGTTCAAATCCCGGGGGAGTCATACCTAAGACTTTTAAAATAGGTACTAACAGCTGCCTCGCTTGGGGCTCAGCATTAAGAGGTCAGTGTTAGGACTGGTCGGCCTGGTGTAAGGATAATGTGACTTGGTGGGGCACCATGCTACATGTCTGCGGCTCGATGCCCCAGTCATAAGTATAACAATAAACTGTCACGCTGCAGACATCATTGTGACATGATGAAAAATTATTAAAACTACGTTAAAAATACAAATCACACTACCCTTCACCCACCCCGCACCTCCTCCACCACAATACATTCGATATTAATCACCATTTTCTAAAAATTTAGGAACTGATACAGCAGCAGAGAGGGTGAACAGACCACGTTTTCAAGCAAAAATAAGGCTTCCAGATCATGTTTTCGAACAAAATATGGCCTATAGATAACGTTTTCGAACAGAATATCAGGTTTCCAACAAATCTCATTTAACCAAAAAAAAAGTCTCCATTTTTGCAAAAACGGAGATTTTACGATTTTTTAATCAATTTTGCTCGCAACGATGTGGTCATCCACCCTCTCTGCTGCTAAAGTTTTCAGTTCTGGGTTAATAATTCTTTTACGATTTTAACCGAATATTTGATCAAGTCCGATACGATATCGTGTCCGAGGATCATGTAGATTTATTGTTGCGAATCCGTGTGGTTTTGACTGAGCATGACTAAAGAAATCTCGAAATTGATTGAAGTCCATATCAGAACACCATGTCTGCCAAATATTTCTAAGAGTATGAGTATCAACTCCGTTGAATACAGAAAGAATATTGCAGTTATCTCTGATGACTTTTGGAACCTGAGTGTAGCGTTGAGTGATATATATCACGTCAGTGTTTTTGTGACGCCCACGGGAAAATATTCTAGCAGGATTTTTTTGTTTATCCAACATTATATCGTCGTATACGACTAAATTGTTAATATCTCCATCAATATCATCAATACTCGGTGCTTCATCAATATCGGTTATAAAATCAATGGCTTTCTCACCCTTAATTTCTGATGCATTCTCGTTAAAATCCTTTAACACTTCATAACATCGTTGATCATCTACGCTAGGGGCAATTAAATACAACTTATCCCACTTCATCCATCTCATTATTAAATTGAGCAACAATTGCGTTTTACCGGATCCAGATGGCCCGATTATAATCATCCGGATAGAGTTTGGTAGCGCTGCATGATGCTTAATTGGTTCTCTTGTTTTAGTCGCTGAAAAATCAATTATATCCATATTTCTATACATAAATTATGGATCTATATTGTGTGAAGTGTAAAACGCGTACTGGTACAGATGATGTGACGACGGTTACAACTAAAAATAAACGATCAGCGCTTTCTGGTAAATGCGTGCAATGTGGTACAAAGAAATTTAGATTTGTGTCTATGAGATCTGATTTAAAAAAAAAACGAGGAGGTGATATCGCAGCCAAATTGGCAAAGCTCCCTGGAACCCCATGGGCAAAGTACCCCGGAGAAAAGCACCTCCCAGGATATAGCTACTGTGGACCAGGAACCAGACTTGATATCAGACTCAATAATCAAAATCAACCCAACCCCGGTGAAGAACCAATAAACGCCATTGATAAGGCCTGTCACCTTCATGATGTTGCTTATAAAAGCAGCAATCTGCAAAACAGGCATCTCGCGGATGTGAAATTAATTCATGCGTTAAATGCTATTCCTGATAAATCCTTCAAAGAAAAATTGTCTTCATTTTTGATAAAATCGGCTATGAAAAGTAAATTGATGTTAGGTGCTGGTAATTAATAATATGGAATCAATTTATTATTCCCCAAGAGGATACTGGAGGGGTAAATCAGCAGTCCATAAACTCGCTAGCGCTGCAAAAGTTAAAAAAACCACTGCGGCTAATTGGTTATCCAAACAGGCACTATGGCAAATTTATCTACCACCGCCTAAACAAATTCAATTCTCGCATTTTGATGTGACAGTTCCTAATGAAGTTCATCAGGCTGATATATTATTTCTGCCACATGATCGTGGTTACAAATACGCATTAACCGTAGTTGATATTGCAAGTCGATACAAAGAAGCAAAACCGTTAAAAACAAAATCAGCCACTGAAGTCGCTTCTGCATTTGAGAGGATTTATCGACGAGGTCCTCTGCACTGGCCAAATCTATTGCAGGTTGATCCTGGCAAGGAATTTCAGGGTGCAGTGTTATCTACAATGAAACATCATAATGTCACCATACGACGAGGGCATACTGCGCTACATCGCGATCAGGCCATTGTAGAACGATTTAATCGGACGATTGCTGAGCGGTTATTTGGATATCAATACGCAAAAGAATTCATCCAAGAAAAAAGATCCCGTGAATGGGTTAAAAGATTACCATCTGTGATTACTGTACTGAATAACGAGATTACTAGAACAATCAACATGAAACCTATCAACGCGATTAAAAAGAAGTCAATACCCGTACAACCACAAAAAGATTTCAAAGAACCAATTCTTGGTAGTAATGTCCTTGTGAGGTACTTAAACGAACCAGGAGAGCTTGAAGGGGGTAGAAAAAGGGCTACTGATCCTATTTGGAGCGTCACTACGCATAAGATATCTAGTATAACACGATCAACTGGTAGACCTCCAGTCTATAAACTGGATTCAACTGCCCCTCAGCGGGGTTTTACTCGACAACAACTACAAGTGATTCCCGAGGATACTCAATTGCCACCGCATGGTCTTAACTAGCACCGTTGCGTCTATTGCACTCAAGACAAGTCAACATCACATTATTTCTGACATGACCGAGATTGTTATTTTTTCTGTCTACGGTGAATTGGCGAGGATCCTTATCCGAATACTGCCAACGCATTATACAATTGCAACTCGCGCAGTGATTATTCTGTTGTTTCTTCAAAGTGATTATTAGTTCAGCATCAATATCAAATTCTCGTTGTTTTTTTTTGTCCTGTTGTTTGTAACCGGAGAGTTTTTTTATTAATGATGCTAACATCAATATCACTTATTGTTGTGTCATTATCATCGAAAACAACTCTTCGAAGTTGATTTATGTTTCGTACTCTGGATACTGCGAGATAGACTAAATTTGACCATTCGATGTGATTATCCACCATCCAAACAATTGTATTCGATATAGTCAATCCCTGTGAAGAGTGTATTGTTGCTGCGTATCCTAGCGTCCACGGGGATTTATTAGCACGCAATGCATCTTCAACGACATTGATATCAACCAGCACAATATCATTTAATACGAGAATTTGTTTTTCACTCTGTCCTGGAATATCAACTTCAATATTCTGTTTTCGTGTATCCGATGGCCTATAACAAAGGGGTACTGGAAGCGTTGCAAATTTTTCTTTATGCAATTCAAATAACTTCATCTGAAGTGTATCCCTGACTATTTTTCTACTTGCAATGATCAAATCGTTTGGTCTCCATGTTTCCCAGAAATCATTCATTGGAGTTTCTGAAATCACTTCACGCGCTATTTCGCATTGGATTCTATCCGGTTGTAATCTAATTAGTTTCTTAAATTCTCGTAATCGTTCATCAAGTGATCTATAATCAGTGGTGATTTCTTCATAGTAGTCTACAAAACCCTTTAGCCATTCATGTGGAGATGCACCGACAAATGGTGGTGGTTGACCGTGATCCCCGCACATAACGACTTTTGTGTTTTTGTTTAACAACCACTCAAGAAATGTTTTTAATACATCTAATGACACTGTGCATATTTCATCCCAAATTAAGATTTCAGGAATGAATTTATCACCCATACGCTCAGGAGTCCATTTGTCACCCTTCCATCGAAAGAAACTATGGTAAGTGCAAGCATTTACCCCTCGTTGTATCATCTCTCTGGCGAGTCTGTGAGTCGGTGTTAGCACAATCATGTTAGAAACGCTAGCGTTTCCACGACGAAATAATTCAATTGCACGAGTTGTCTTTCCTGACCCACCACAACCGTTTAAATAAACTGTCTTATATCTACATACTGGATCAGATACCGGTGGTGCATTAGAAAGTTCTGATTGAATTTCAATACGGTTACAACAAAGATATTTATCATCCATGGCAACGTC
Organism: Unio delphinus; assembly: GCA_029339505.1. Classification (NCBI taxonomy): domain Eukaryota; kingdom Metazoa; phylum Mollusca; class Bivalvia; order Unionida; family Unionidae; genus Unio; species Unio delphinus. Next base: position 1,146,678 of record JAQISU010000155.1, on the reverse strand, counting down.
TGCGGATTCACAATACTCATGTAGCATCTCCTTTTTAAATCGCCAACGCCCCCAATTTTCTTCGGGATCTGTGAATGCCGCTACAGCTGATTTGTACTTATTGTGTATATACATCGAATCAGTGGCCACTCCAACCGCGGTATTAGGAAATCTATTTATCATCGAAAATAGATTAATAGAAGCATAGGCTAACATTGAACTTCTCAAATGTGTGTACTGGGAATTATATCCATTACAGTAGGTAACAACCGTACCTAATTTATCACCATTGGATAGAAAAGCATCCTTACGGGATACAAGTTTTCCCTGTTTCATTAAATCCGCTACAATAAAATCGTATTCAGCGACATCTATGATCAACCGCGAAGAATATTTTGCGTTATCGTATCGTCCACCCTGGGTAAATTTACCGATTATTCTTCTTCCGAGATCTTTTGCTTGTTCTTTTTTAATTTCAAATAACTTCTTAGACCAATTTATGATTTCTTCTTCACTGAAATCTGGAAACTGTTTTCGTAGTTCGTTGATTATTCTATCTAGATCGGGTTGTGGTAGCGAAACTTCTTTCTGAGCTCGATAGCATATAATAGCCTCGGAAACAATCAACGATATTAGCATACCACAATCAATCATATATCTCAATAGCACTATTGGCATCCAGTGTTTTTCAGATAGGTGTCTACCGAGCCAAACATAACTACACGGATGTAACCCTGTAGCTAATTCAAATGATATCACACGAGCGAATCCGGTTAAATCAAAATCAGGCAATGGTCCATTAATCGCAACACGAGTCATTTCATGCGTGGGGTGTCCAAATCGTTTGAAGTACTCAGCGCATTCCCCATATCCGAGAAAACTTCCGGGGTAACACGCGGCTATATCAATTGAAATCATACCATCACGATGGTATTTCGTATTCCACAGTCCTCCATGACCAAATTCGACGCAACTCAATTTAACATCCTCGAGAAAATCACTTCGTGTTGGACGCCATGAGTTTTTTTCTCTTGCGAAGTGAGCTACCACTGATGGAATAGTAAAACTATCCGTGAGTAGTTTTTCATGGGAATTCTCCGGTGAAAAATCACTAGCGATTTTTCTCATTCTGTTATCTAATTCTTCAACGCGATATAATTCACCATTTGGTTTTACAAATTGATCGAATTCTTCATCACTTCTAAGTAACCACACTGACACAGGATCATCCTTACACAACGCATGAATAGCATCAAATAATCTCTCTTCATAGAAAACATCCCCGACGAACTCCTTAGGGATATATTTCACGGTTCGTTCTCGTGGAAATATTGTTACCGCAGGTGTCCACGCGTGTTTGTTATGATCAATAATCTGTATTGGGGCTCCTCGCGATTGATATTTCGGTTCGTATAATACTTCTCCGGTTATTGTTGTTACTGATATTGGGAATTTTAATGATGCTTCTAATTTAGCTATATCAGAAATCTTTGCACCGTGCTGTTTTACCGTTAATTCCCACTCGGTTATTTTTTTTCGTCTTAGATCAGTTAGTTTATTCCCCCGGGACGCATTTGTGAAGTGTTCTATTATTCGTTCTGCTACACAATTCAGTGAACTAGAATATTTCATAGGAGCTAGTTTTGCGATATCGGGTTTATCATTTAACGGATATATCCCATAAACCATTGCTGTTACGGGATAAGATCTTTCGTAGTATGGTTTGTCAATGCCGGTTAGAATTCCTGGTTTGGAATCTCTACTCACAATGACAGCTTTTTTATTCTTGAGGATTGGTTCAAATTTATCCCTAATAATCCATTTGCCATCGACTTCGATAATGAATTTGATTCGGAAAAAATGCCGTTTTCCCCCAACACGTGAAATTATCACTGCTGCTTTTTCATCAGTCATGGTAGCATCAACAACACCATCAATTCGAAATGTTGACCAACAATAAGATCACGCTTGAATTCATTAAAACAATCTCTGATTTTACTAATCATGGCTTTATCAAGAATTGTATTCTTTGGTGTATTAGAAACTATATCGAGATTGAATTGAGCATCTTTCCAAGGGTAATCTCTCTTGGACGTTTTCTTTTTGGTTTATCCAGATTAAATCTAGGATTGATTTTCAATAATCTCTTAAACTCTTTCATGTTTCCGTCTATTGGACGTTTGTTACGTTTTTTTGGTTTATCGAGATTAAATCTAGGACTAATTTTTAATAATCTCTTAAACTCTTTCATGTTTCCGTCTATTGGACGTTTGTTACGTTTTTTGGGTCTATCGAGATTAAATCTAGGATTGATTTTTAATAATCTCTTAAACTCTTTCATGTTTCCGTCTATTGGACGTTTTTTGGGTCTATCGAGATTAAATCTAGGATTGATTTTTAATAATCTCTTAAACTCCTTATCAGCATTTTTCGAAGGCGTTCTCCTTAATTCCCTCATGCTATAATTAAAACAAGCATTTAAATGAAAGATTTTTATATAATGAATCACTGCAAGTGGCTTATGATTGGATCAGTAACCCCGTGTAACAAATCATGCAGAAATGAGTTTTGTGGGTATCATATGCAAAGCTATCGTCGTGGAAGCCTTTGTCCGTTACCTTGTATTCTATGTGGAGTTGGGGTCAGGGGAAAATCTCAGTTGTGTTTGAATTGCGGTGGTAAGCGATACAGGGAGTTGAAGCGATATTATGATAAAAGAATAAAAAATGGACAATCAATCAGAAATTTTGACCCTGACGCTGACAAAGTCAGTATTCTTGACGCTGACAAAGTCAGTATTCTTGACGCTGACAAAGTCAGTATCAAGGATAAAATCATAAGAACTCCTCAAGACTACATCGAAAGATTTATCATTAAACCAAACAATGAATTAGACAAACAATAGTATTATGTATACGAATGAACCAAGAATTCAGACAACACCCTGTGATCACAAATTATGAAGCATCCAGTGATGGTGTTGTAAGAAATCGTAGACTGAAGAAACCAGTTGGTGATGACAATGGTATGGGGTATTTGGTGTTCCCTGTTGGGAAGAAGAGATATCTCAATCATCATTTCGCATTTGAGTGTTTTTATGGATTGATCCAGGATGATTTTGTTATTGATCATATCGATTCTAATCCAAAGAACAATTCTTTATCAAATCTGCAGGCTATCACACAAAGTGAAAATTCCGAACGAGGGGGGACTGGGAAATACTCGAAAAAAGCGAGACCAGTAAAATCTTTGAATACGATAACTAACGAAGAAAAAATATTTCAATCAATGAATGAAGCCGGTAGGCACTTCGATATTTGTGAATCCTCAGTACGAAGAGTTGCAGAGGGGATAACCAAAACGGCGATTTCAAAAAAGACAGGACAGAAAACTCGATTTAGTTACGTCTAATGCGTCATATTTTTCATTTAGAAATATATCATTATTATAGAATAATGAATTCTGAAAACATGAATAGCATTTTATCCGAGATTTCAAAATTGAAAAGTTGGGATATTGAACTATCAGATGGGTTAAATCCTGATCAAATCATGTCTGATTTTCAGGATATAGAATACGGAGTTAACAACAATAAATATATGCTACCAAAGAAGTATGCGCTCATCAAAAGAATTCAGAATTCTATTAAAGACTCTCTCGCATTTTCCAGTGACGTAAGTGTGTTCGCTCCGTTGTATACCATCGTAGAACGAATACGAAAAGAATTGGGGTACGAATACGAATTGAAAAAGGAGGTTAATTCTAAAGTTAGAAACCTACGGGCGTTAATTCAAGAAAATGAACAATTTTGATTGACCAACCATTTATCATTATTTGATTGTGACCGTCCCTCATAGAGATTTTAATTTTTTTTTAGCATTTTTTGATTAAAACTGTTGAAATCAGTGAATAAAAAATTGATGGCTGGTTCGGATTGATCAAATGGAAAAGTGGGGAAAGTGTGATATTGATTATTTTTATATACAATTATGACACTTTCCCCATCATTGATAGAGATGTTAAAACACTTCCATGATCGTGTTAGGTCGGATTAAAAAATTGTTTTGCAATTGAAAAATTGTTTCTGATTTTAAATAATGGTCAATGAAGCATTAACAACCCGATTGGCTCGTGAACGACTGGATGCAATCAGGAGATTTGTACCAATTCGTGACTCTGTACGGAATAAACTGCAACAACGACAACAAGCGCAGACTGACTTTTCTGTGTCAAGTGAACAACTGTTTACTCCGATAACAAGTGCGACCAAAGATGTGAAAAAGTTAACTGAAGCAGCGATATATGGAGATATTCCTGAGCGAGAACGAGCAAAGAAGGCACCGCTGCTTGATACACTTGAAAAGATAGCAGCAGAGACCGGACAAACACGCGCAGGGATACAACAGTTATCCAGTGATATAAAAACTCAGCGCGAGTATGAACGATTAGCTGATATTGATGATTCCGCGCCTGAAACTCAAAGAGTTTCCACACCTGAACCACAACCTGTTGATGTCGTCACCCCAAGAGGTATCCCCTTTATAGACAAATTCACCGAAGAAGCTATAAAAGAAATCAAAGAATCTCAATTAATAAAACTCGAAGATTATGCGGATTTTGGTATTTTCGCTGCCAAAAAATATTATTCAAAGGGAGAGTTTTTAAAAGACGAGTATAAAAACAGTAGAATTAAACGAGACGACTGGGTAGATTGGTTGTATAAAATAAACAAGGATATTACTGGTAATTTGAAAAAGGATACAATTAAGTACAGAACTTTTAAAGCAGGAGTTGATAGCTATGGTATACAAAAACAACAAAGTCGAGGCCGACAAAGACAATTACTTGATGATAGTGAGGGTGCAACTGGTACAACTGAGGAAACAAGCGGAAAGGGATATTCGATTGGAAATCCAAAGGATTTCAACGCTGGAGTCTTTGACTCTACCATGACATGTCCTGGTAGTGTTCTCAGTGATATATCACGGTTAGAGGTTCTCATCGGAGGGAAACGAGCTGGAAACAACTCACCGGAAATAATTAATGAAGCAGCTGATATCTGTAGACGTTTATTTCAAGGCGGTATCATGGATATCAAAACATATCGAGATTTCATTGGCGAGTTAGTAGAGGATTATCACAGTGATTGAATAAAAACGCTAGCGTTTCCAATTGAAAAATGGTTTCTGATTTCAAATAATGATCATACACTACAATCATGATAAACCAACCCCCGTCTATGTAGTTAATTCACGGTTTCCAGTTTATAAAGCATACTATGGTGATGGTTTAGGTAATACCATTGCGGGGTTATTTGCAAGAATGGCTCCAAAAGTGATGCCGTTAGCTAAACAATTATCAATGAAAGCAATTGATGTTATTCGTGATAAGGGTATTGGTGCTGTTGGAGATCTTGCTGGAAAAGCGTTTTCAACTGCGAAGAATAAATTAACATCATTAGTGAAATCACGAAGTGATTTACGAAAAAAGAAACCGTTACCATCTACAACGGAAATGCCTGCAAGTGTTAGTAGAATTATAAATAACGCAGTAGACGAAAAACTAGCGTCGATGGCTTTAACTCCCGACGCAAATATGATAGCAGGAAGCGGCTTTAAAAAACTACGTCGATGAAAATCGTTTATAATTTCACGATTTAGACTCTGATAAATAGAATAAAATGTTCAAAAAATCACATGATCCGGCGTTTGATATAGACACCCCAGTTGGCAAGGATGATTCTGTACGCGATTATCAATATTACGCTTATCATGCAATAGACGCAAATAGTCGATTGCGAATTGAACTTCAAGTCCATGATACCAGTAAATATTTTTTGCCTTGTGAAGCGTTTATCGAAGTAGAAGGAAAACTTGTAACAGCTGCTGGAGCACCGTATCCAGCTGGTACTCAAGTCGGTTTTGTCAATAATGGTATTATGGCGTTATTTGAGAGTGCAAGATACCTCATTGATGGAAAAGAAATCGAGTCGATAGATCGCGATGTTGATGTGGCTACAACAATAATCGGGTTAGCGAGATATTCTGATGATTATACAAGATCAGCAGGACCTTCTATGATGTTTGCAAAGGATGTAAAAAATACCGCTGGAGGAATTCAATTTGTTGTAAGACGACCAAAAAAAGCCAGTGCTGCTAATGATGATGCTGATGTCGAGGCTGTAGTTATAAACAACGACGTTAATTTCAATCTAGGAGCCGCAACACGTATTTCAATGTTGCAAGGGGCTAGTAAATCATTTTCATGCGCTATTCCACTGCATCACATATTTGGATTCTGTAGAAACGTCCGAAAAGTTATCTACGGGGCGAAGCATACAGTAGCGCTTGTACGAAAGGGTGATGATAATGACGCAATTTGGAGGATTCCAGCAGATGCTGCAAATCCCAATGCTGATGCCGGTAAAGTTATTTTAACAAAAATATCATTGTGGATGCCAGTGTTGACTCCAGCAATCACCGCAGAAGAACGATTACTATCATTTATGGACCAAGGAGGAAAGTCATTGTTAAGTTGGTTAACCGTGAGTACAGATGTTAAACAATCAAATCTGAACGGGTTATTCACGTGGAATCTAGCATCAAAACAAGGTGTTTCAGCTCCACGTCATATATTTGTAGCGCTACAGGATAACACACGAGTTGGCGATCAACGTTTCAGTCATATGATATTTGATCCATTAGGTGTGAAAGACGTCTCACTGAGAATAAACGGTCAGCAGGAACCATCCGAAGATGTGCAACTCGATTACACAGAAAATCATATTGCACGCGTGTATCATAGATTGCTGTCGTTCATGGCACGTGATCAAAATGTTGATACTGGTTTGCAAATATCACAATTAGATTTTAAGAATCTATATCCGATCTATTACTTTTCGCTGGAACATCTTGATTTAACAAGACAATCCGTCGTTGATATACACTTTAGAGCTAATGTAACCCGTCCTGATGCTATTGATAATTATAGAGCGGTTGCTGTCATTCTCAGTGATAAATCAATGCTACTCGAAGGTGTTGGAGGAAGAATGAGAGTGGTAGATGCGACAGTAGAAAATCTTTGATTGATTTTCTCGATTTTTCATTGAATTAGAATCAATCAATTATATATAATGTCATATAGTGTTATTAGTGTTGCGTTAACTCCTGGTCAATTAAAAAAATTGCAATCGGAATCAGCTAAAAAAATGTGGAACCACAATCACGTTGAAACCCAACCAAATGACTGGTGGTGCAAATAAATTATCACTGACAACTCGTCAAATAAAACATTTCAATGATGCACTTGCAGCAAAAAAGGGTGTTCAGATTACTCTCTCTGCGGCTGCTATCAAAAATATGATTAAAACAGGCGGTATATTTCCGTTGTTAGCTGCGATTCCAGCATTAATTGCAGCAGCAGCCCCAGCGGTGGCTAAAGCGGCAGCGTTAGGAGCCGTTGGTACTGCAGCAGGAATGGCACTAAAGAAGGCAACTGGGAAAGGATATAAAAAAAAGGGAAAGGGTCTAAGACTACCAGGAACCCCGTATTCGTGGTACAGCGGAAAGGGTCTAAGACTACCAGGAACGATTTATTAATTGAGGAATCGAAGATTCCTATGTCCAATTTTGATTTAATGGATGCTGCTAAAAAACTCGCGATTAAAAACTTCAGAGGTGTCTTTATGAAAGATCAATTACCACATCAACCAAACAGCGTTGAAACCGGAATCATTAATTTAGATAACAGCACCGGACGGGGCCCCGAGTGGCCGAGTGGTCTAAAGCGCTGTCCGTTACGGACCACTGCCATCTCACCTCTGTCTGCGTGGGTTCGAGTCTAAGATTCGGCTAATGTAGTTAAGTGAGAAAGCTTGCCAGTAGCTTCTCGTGGGTCGGTGGTTCTTTCCGGGGTTTTTCCGGTTTCTTCCTCCACCACTAATACTGGCCGCCATGTATAGCCTATATATTGTGCTGAAAAATGGCGTTAAACCATAAAAAAAAAAAAAAAAAAAAAACAGCACCGGACCTGGAACTCACTGGGTTGCATACGCTATTGATCCACGTGGGATTGTCTATTTTGATTCATATGGATTAGCCCCACCAAAAGAGTTTATGCGTTATATAAAAACCCTTCCAATGAAGACTTGGTATTCTACGCTACCAACACAAACGATGATTGACCCACCAATATGCGGCAGCGAAGTATTAAATGTCCTTGACGCTATTTCTAACTCCTTGAGTAACCCAAGCGGAAAACCACCACATGTTGTCGTTAATGAATACACTAGTAATCGCTGGAAATCGAAACGATTTTAGAGAGAGAAAGAGTTTTACAATAACATGATTGATATTTGGGGGAGATCTTTGAAACCCAAACCCGATGGCACTGCACCACCTGATTCTGTCAAGGATGTAAAAAAACTAATCAAGGATGAAATAGCTGAGACGTTGAACTTAACAAGTGTTGATCCTAATGAAATAGTTGTATTTCAAGACAAACAGGGTAAATTGAAATCCAGTGATGTGTCATTGAATGACATTTTAACACGAAGACATGACGCCGCCGATGACGCTATTGCACTGTTTCAAGATGGTAAACTCAAACCAGGCATACTTGTTTCGACGGTCACAGAGAAACTAACAACAGTAGATAACACAGCAAACTCATTAAAATCACTCAACGATGAATTCGTTAAATTCAATCAACCGCTACAAGAATTTCTTGGTGATCCACCAGTGTCCGCACCGAATATTGAAACGATAAAAACCGCAATCAACAATTTAGCAAAGCTACGAGCTGATTATGATGCTCATATAACTGCTTTTAACGCACTACGAAGAGGAATAAGCAGAACCGGTGAAGCCATTGCTAAATTCAATCAACCGCTACAAGAATTTCTTGGTGATCCACCAGTGTCCGCACCGAATATTGGAACGATAAAAACCGCAATCGATGATTTAGCAAAGCTACGATCTGATTATGATGTTCATACAAGTTTTTTTAACACAGTACGATTGATCACCCTCAGAAACACTGACATCGTTGATAAATTTTTTGGTAAACGAAATACAAGACCTGAAGATGTTAAAATAACTATAGATAACATCACTGAATATATCGCTGCGATCAACAACAATCTCCCGCGACTTGAAAAAATAAAAATTCCTCATCATAGCTTCAGCAATAACTTATACACACTTCAATCTGGAACATTTGAGTGGATATCGCCACATGCTGTTTTACCCATCACAGCTACTATCAAGGGTATTTATCGATTAACGCTGGTAGCACCAATTCAATTTAATATATCATCGTCGAGTTCATCCGGGGTCAATAATGTGATATCAACGATCATCGACAAGGATACAACTGAACGGTTAACGATAAAAGCCGATGATAAAAGTTTGGCTAAGGCATTAGTAACATGGTATCTGGAATTCGTAGTAGATCTGAGCAAATAACTAAATTGAAATCGTAATTGAAAACGCTAGTATTTTTAAAATAAAAATGATTTCATCAACTCAATGTCGCTATGATCAGGTCAGAGAATTTCAGAATAGACTCAAAACCCTCACTGAGGAGTATCAAATAAAAATAAAAAAATACCGACGAAGAATCACCGCAATTGATGTTATTGTGTACTCGGTGTCAAGCGTTCTCACTGGTGCCGGAATAATACTAGCATCTGTTACAATGATTGCCCCGGTCGTAGTTCCAATTTGCATTTCTGCGGTGGCTACAATCGGGGGTATATCAACCGGGATAGCAAAAAAGATATCATCATGCAGCCAGAGTAAACTGCAGAATTACTTACTTCAATTTCATATTGCATCAACCGCATATTCGCAGTTATCCCTGATGATATCATCGTCACTCGATAATACAATTATATCAGATAGTGAATTCTCAGCGATGGTCAGTATTTTTGATTCCGCGATATCGAAATTAGAGCGACAACATGAATATAATAACAATGACAACACCGATGGAATCAGAAAACACGAACCCAAAAAACAAAATGATCTCAATAATATCAACATTACCAGATTGTGAGTTCTCAGTGATGGTCAGTATTTATGATTCCTCGATACCAAAATTAGAAATAAATCATGAGTATAATAACAATGACAACACCGCAGGAATTACTTCAACGAATAGTGGAGAACACGAACCCAGTACAAACAAGCATGATATCAATAACATCAACGAATCCAGAATTCAGTGTGAATTTCCCCTCTCCGGTCCCAGTGAAGGAGATAGCGCTAGCAAAACTACGAATGTATCACAGTTGGCCTAATATCAGATCAAAATCATTTGGTGGTCAACAACCCAATAATTCTTTAGTGTTTGCAAATAAGAATAAACCCGACGGAACCCCAGACTGGAACGTCGTTTCGATACCAACCGGATCATACCAAATCGAACAAATCAATAATGAATTCGCGCGTAGAATAAAATCGATTACTGGAAAAGAATCAAAAATCGCTATAACGGTTCATGAACCGACACTATCATCCGCAATTGAAATAAGCACTGAAGGATACGTCGTAGATATCTATCAGAGTTCTATTAGAACCGTACTAGGATGGCCTGAATTACCACCCCAGAGTAAAACTCTGGAGGAAACCGTTAATTTACCCGAACCACAAAAAACTGATTATATCACCGACAGAATAAAACCCGATAATCCAATAAAAAGCTATAGCTATTACAATAAATTTAATGTTTTTAATGTATTGAAAAATCCCATCGTTAAGAAAGATTTATACTTAATTCGACAGGATAAAATCACTGAAAATTTCACAGCGTTCAATAACGATATTTCGTTGTTGTTAATATCTATTAAATCCAACACTCTCACCCGAGATGAATAATCAGCGTCGTAAAAAAATGTAATAAAATCATCAATGACATGGAAACATTTCATTCACAAATTATTCAAGAGATATTAGGTGACAATAGCCCTGAAACAAAGGATTTATTTGCAGATGAATATAAAATCCCCGTCAAGGATATTCCAACATTTAAACTACCAGGATATAACGTGCCAGAACTAAAAAAAACTTCAGTGATGCCATCGATGTTGGTTTTAAAATAATTCATGATACATGGAGAAAAACAACATCATCGGAAATAAAAATCCTCAAACACAATAATGACCAAGACGGAGGCGGTAGGCATATCGCTCCGTTCAACGTGAATATATCCTCAGTGATTGCGCTTAATTTAGTATGCGATGTTATCGAAGGAAGCTATCAAATTAATCTCGAACGATCAAATCAAGCTCAGCAAGGATATATTCTTTATTCGTTTGCACCAACAGCTCCTCCAGGATTCCTAATTATTGAAAACCCAATTAATCCTGTCTACATGCGATGCCATAATAATTCATTAACCAGAATTAATTTCAAACTCACCGACCAGTCAAATAATCTGATTGATTTACAAGAAGAGGTGTTAGCGATTAGTCTGTTTGTAAAATCATAAATGATTTTCATCCTAAAGACTTGATCAAATCATTTATTATTTTTTGTTAACTTTAGCAGCAGAGAGGGTGGATGACCACATCGTTGCGAGCAAAATTGATTAAAAAATCGTAAAATCTCCGTTTTTGCAAAAATGGAGACTTTTTTTTTGGTTAAATGAGATTTGTTGGAAACCTGATATTCTGTTCGAAAACGTTATCTATAGGCCAT
>JAQISU010000155.1:1000000-1130000 GCA_029339505.1 Unio delphinus | reverse complement strand
ACGTGCACGACTTAAATATTTCGCTTTTTATTACATTATAAGACAAATCACATTACAGAAGGCCAGAGGTAAGTAAAGACCCATCTATATTCTTAACCGTATTCGTGCCGTATCGTGCACCACAGGGGCTAGTATAGTTTCTTATCATTCACCTGCGTAGTATATGCATAGTATAGTATATGTTACATTATGTATTATTATATAATACACAGTGCCGGATTACCTAATAGACCGACTAGGCAGCAGCCTATGGGCCCAGCGCCTTTTAGGGGCCCCGCGAGAACGGATCAACATGATATTGATAAGATATAATTTGCGAGGAGCGGGGGTTAAGATTTCGCTTAAGGGCTACCAATGGTTTTCTACAGGGTTTAATTACAGGAGTCTGTCGTTTTATCAATAAAGTACGGCTAAATGTCTGACAAAATGAAATACCCTTATGAATAATATATATATATATATATATATATATATATATATATATATATATATATATATATATATATATATATATATAAACACAAGGAATGCAAGCGTGACCACAACCCTTCGCTCGATTCGACATTTTCTCAGGAGTCTTTTTTTGCTTCAGAATCGCAAGAAGACTAAAACACTACACATATGCATTCAAAAGACAATTACTTACCAATGCATAGCTCTTAAATGACCATGTCCTGAATCCAACCGGTGAATTAACCTTTTTTTTTCTCACAAGTACGGTCACAATTGCCTCGCTCTGAAATTTATCTGATTGAAGTAGCCCATTCTACCAGTTTCTACCCTTTTAAAGATTGGACGCTATACAAAGCCCTCATTATTATTATTATTATTATTATTATTATTATTATTATTATTATTATTATTTCTTTTACAAACTATGAATCAAAGAACAAGCGTCCATCTGAATAGATATAACATTTTATAACGACAGTCATTTTTCAAAAACAAATAATCTGTGCGATGTGATGACACATTGTTTGATTATGATGACACAGTAGATCTCGAGTACATGTTTATCCTAAAATGCCACTTTAAAAACTAAACATTATATTGTTGTAATTTTCGTGTGAAATAGAATTATGTCCACATTCTTCTGTGAGCAGAGCAGAGTTTATTTCCTTCTCCGTGTTAACATTTAAGTCATGCTTGTATACAGGGTGAATTAAATACCGCCTCCGCCCCCACCCGGTATCAAATTAGCAATATCCTTAGTTTTACTCCTTGTTCTTGTCTTGGAGTTTTACGCCATTTTTTAAATGATGATATTGTTATACATGACATAACAAACCCTTGTGGGGATGAATTGTCAATATTCAGACAGCCGGTATAAATTTTTCCTCAATTTCTTTTCGCGAGTCGAGTTGAAAAGTGGCCGCTATAATGTTGATTGAAAACATTTCAGAAGGCGGGGTTTAAAAAAATCTCCTACGATCGCAACCGATTAGTAAAGAGATTACTGCACAATAATTTAATAAACTTATTTAGACCAATCAGAATCACATAAACTGGTATGTTCATATATTATCGTATCAAAAATATTAAACTTCACACACTATAAGCAAAGTGTACCGACTATGTGATAACAAAATTTATTCAACGTGATTTAATTATCTACACATAAGCTGTCATTACAGAAATTCCCAGACGAAAATTATCGAGCACTATGGACTTTTACAATGGCAGTTGAGCATTACACTAGGTCAAGCGACTCGAGAAAGTCTATATTGGATTGAACTATTATTAGTGCAGGGGAATCCAATGTACGATCGCGTGTACAAGTCATGCATATCTTCCGTCATCTTCTGTAAACAGGGGCTCCTATCATTGCTTATAACTTAATTGTCATACATTAGTATGAAATAATATAAGGGAGAACACTTCTCTTCTTTCACGCGTGACCTATTAAGAACCAGCGCAGATATTTCAGGACACACGGTACTAATTATATGGGAGAACTGTGAACCAGTCTAGTAATGGGTGAAGACATAAGAGTACAGTATATATGGGTTTGGTGGTCCATACATAATTGGTTAATAATGAAAGCAAAATTCTAGTAAAAATATATTTTGAGAGCTTATCCTATCTGTAATTTACAATAAATATAGACTATTCTATTGATACAATTTTAGGATCTGTACATACTTGACTTAGGAGTGTTCAAAAATGAAAGTAGCACCTGATTCATTTGGTGCATAATCAATAACATGTTTCATGCACATGTGTATATTAAACAAAATGCCGCGGCTCATGTGGCGTTCTCTACACAGAAGTTTGCTCCAAGGAAAGTTGTGCATGGCGAAATATATGGGCGATCATTAGCACCTAGAAATTAAAAGTTATTGAATTTTGAATATGATGGTGTTTCCATGTTTACTATGGAAGTTTAATTAGTACCCTGACTCCTTCAAGCTACAAGTCGCAAAGCATAATACATTTGATACCGTGCTCTTGCATGCATGTTTAAATATGAATGGAATATAGTAAATATCGAATTACGTTATCACTGAATTTCCAGTTAAGCATTTTTCGAGGAATTTATATGATAATCTTCAATCAAATTTTGATTGACAAGGTGCAAAATAAAGTGAATAAACGCGATTTAAAGGTATGTCTAATGAAATGCTCCAAAATTAGCCGTGTAGCTGCAAAAAAGTGACTTAGATCGCGTACATGAGCTGTGTGAGTGTACTATAAACTGTTGTTATGTTCTCAGAAACATAGGCTGATTTTGCCTGCCGGGACAAACTTGCGCTCATTAGCAATTTGCTCTATTTACTAAGAGATACGGTGTTTTGCGATTCTACGTTTATTCATTAATCTGAGGACAGTGGTAGATGCAAATGTAAGTTCCTACTTACCATTACCTCGCTTCGACTCTAGGAGTCCTGTTCCAGTGAAGAGCTCTTTAGCATACAGTGTCATGGTCAAAAGTGCACGAGCAACGACCGTATCGCCCTAATGTTTCAAGTGAATTTTATATGCTGCAGAGATAAGACGCTTATATGCAATTTTACAATATAATTTGTTTAATCATCAAGTGAGAAAGTAGGTAACACTTATATTCTCCCGAATTTGATAGAAGTTTATGATATATATATATATATATATATATATATATATATATATATATATATATATATATATATATATATATATATAGTGTTGGCCTTTACTTCCATATTAGTTATGAGTCTGAGGCCGAAGACAGAATTCGATGGTAATATATTATCCCGGCTACTAAGCTAATATTATAGTGTTTCAAACCTTTGCTACGTTTTAGGTTCGTAACATGACCTGGTTTTATAGTGTTTCAAACCTTTACTACGTTTTAGGTTCGTAACATGACCTGGTTTTATAGTGTTTCAAACCTTTACTACGTTTTAGGTTCGTAATATGACCTGGTTTGTTTTCGTAAGAAATATATTTCATATCGATATTTTGAAGACAGATTGAATACACGTTACAATTATTTTTACAAACACCTTAACTCTGTGGCACACCATTAATGGGCGATATATGACTGGCTTAAATTGTAATACTTAAATAACACACATGCATTTGGTTCATGATGTTAACCTTTTGATATAATCAGTTTTCGTCGAGTCTCAAACGTCGTCTCGCTCTTTAGAGTACGTTTGTGCATTTTGGAACTCGTAACTTCAGTTTGGTTTAACACAACAACAAAAAATAATGATGGCTTGATGAATAGAAACATATTTTCGAAGTAAGACATGTCATAGATTGTGGTAGTTTGCCTTCAAAGATGGAAATTGCAGATCAAGAGTCGGGTATGGAACGAATTTTTTGGACTTAACTTACCTTGTCTGTTTTTCAAATTACAGTATGATATACTTGGTCCTTTGTGAGAATGGGGTCATCGGAGTAATCAGAGGAAATTTTGTCACATGGTAAGATTTTTTTTTTAATTTCAGAAATATTGCTTATAACAGTGCCCATAAAAAAGCAGAAATAAAGAAAAGTTTTAACACACACACACACACACACACACACACACACACGCAGATAAAGTTTTGCTGTGGATTTACCCCAATCTTGTTATTTGGAAGCTACCAGGATTCCCATCTTACATATACTTTTACTGAACATGAAAAAACAATTACATTTATGGAAGTCCAAACGTTTGCTCTGGGTAGATCCTTGACATTGGTAGAATAGTTTGAAATTTCAGAGATGTACAATAGAATGACATTGGCCTGATTCTTAATTTTAGTTTAATTCAAATATGCTCATGCTTGTTTGTAACAACTTTATTTCTCTAAAAATAAGCTTTTTGTGATCAACCAATAAATTTGTTGTTTAAAATATGAGTACACTTATGAATGGTTTAAGTTTTTTCAGTAATAAAGTAGTGTCAAATATTTTTTCTTAAGTTTGTGATGTGTGTCATATTAAAATATTGTATTTTTTCTGATAATTAAGACAGAATTATATTCTTTTTTTTACACTAGTCTTCAGTTTTTGTATATGAAATAATAATAATAATATCTTGTATTGCAGAGACCATTGCGTGAATATATTGGCTCTTTTAAACAACCCCAAACATGATCCTGATAGTTATCCTTTTTTTGCAGGTAAGATGTTGTAATTCTCTATTAAATCTCTTAAATAGCTGAGCAACATAAAAAAAAATTCTCCAAATTTTCTTTCAAGTGTAGATTTTCATGCAGTGTTCTGTGATGTGACTTTTACCTTGACTTTAACCAATTCTATGAAAGTTTTATTATAGTGTTATGTTTTACTTTCCCAATAAAAATGTAAACTTGTCATGTGCTACAAGTAAGAAATTATTCAGGATTGATTTAGAAGGTAATGATGATGTTGTTGTTGTTGTTGTAGGGTTTAACGCCATTTTTCAGCACAAAATAGTCGATTCAAAAGCGACTAATATAAATGGTGAAGGAAGAACCAAGGAAAATCCCCGGAAAGAAGACCAACCCACGAGAAGCTACTGGCAAGCTTTCTCACATACCCACTTTGGCCGAATCTAAGACTCGAACACACACACAGAGGTGAGATGGCAGTGATCTGTAACGGAGAGCGCTTTAGACCACTCGGCCACTCAGAGCCCGGAAGGTATTGATGGTGTTCAACTAAATATGGCTGACTCAATGAATGAATATATATATATATATATATATATATATATATATATATATATGTTCATTTTATCCCTTGTGAGCATTGTTTTGTTGAAGAATGTATCTGTCATTTTTTACCCCAACCAAAGGTATATTTATTCTTTGTCTACAATAGGATGCATTGCAATCTTCATTGCATTGTTGCAGTAACTTGTCAATTCCAAACTTGATATTTGCTTTTTATATAACAGGTTTTGTTGATTTATGTTGATTTGTCATATTTAGCTCAGCTAGTCATAGACCAAGAGAACCGGAAGTCGTGGCCAGTTGTCCATAATCTGATAGCACAAGATTTTTGTTATCACCATACCTTCTAAACCACTTGGAGGATTGCCGTTAACACATACATGTACATTCATCCAAAGATCGAATTGGTCCTTAATGAAAATAATGCTTCTCAGATATCAAGTATGTCCATCACAGTGGCTATCTTGAATTTGTTTTTAATTGCTAGTCCTACTAAATGGATATTTACATCAACATAGGAGTTGGACTGAAATACTTATCTAGTTGGTCTTAAATGACACCCATTAGTCTCATAACAGCCATGTTAAAAATCTTGCGATTGCTTATGATGAATGGAAAATCATATCACCATGTTTTTTTTTTTCACCAGTAGATTGATTGTGATGTTGGGCTGGTTCTAAATGAAAATGTTTTCACTTGGAAAAGCAATATGGATACCGTAGTCGCCATCTTAACAATTTATTGCTATTCTGCCTCAATGGATGTTTGTTTCAGCATGAGCTTTTAACTGAAAGACATCTCATGATAGTTTGCCCTAATGAAGATGGTGGCATCCAATATGGTCATCACAGCAGTCATCTGGAAAATCCTACACCTTTTGTAACCAGAAAGACATCAGCATATGGTCTTCACCAGAAGACATCTGATTATATTTATGGTACTCATTGAAAATGGTACATTTCGGACATCCAGTATGGTAACAATGGCAGCTATCCTGAAATTTTTTTTTCTAACTTTGGACTACTAAATGGAAAGTCATGGAAACACTATAATTTTTTATTTGGACCTGAATGAAAACGTGAAGTGCCAATCTGATTTCAGATATGGCTGATTCAATGAACACAATAACTTAGGTTCTCCACCATCTAAGGTTGCCAAACATTATAGATTTAATTGCACACAGAGTAGGAAAGAAGCCTATCAATTGCAGGAATAAACGCAGGAACGTCAGGGTCACTGCCTACGAGAAGAAAAATGGTTTCCATGCAGTAACTAAAGTTCTTTACTTCCTACAGTTATCAAACTTTGTGGATGACTTGCATTTTGGGATAGGCAAAAGTCAATCATTTTAATTGGTGAAAGTTAAAAGGTCAAGGTCAGTGTGTTGGAAATATATGTTCAACTTGAAATATGTACCATCAGGAGTTACCAATCCTTGTGGATGACTTGCACTAGGTAGGTGTAAGGAAGAATCCTATTGATTCATTGGTCAAATGGTAAATTTATTTATCATCTATCATCTACAGTTAAGAATAATTGTAAAAAGCTTGTACTTGGAGTAAGAAGAAGCCTGTAAATTTTTGGGTCAGAAGATGAAAGCCCAAGGTCCACTGGAAAAATAGGAAAGGTTCCTGCACAGAAATGTTAGTTGTGCATCCCATCTCTGAACCAAACTAGGCATGCACATTAGCTAAGTAATAATCTTATTGATTTTGGGATCAGAAGATCAAACTAGAAGTCATTGGGGTAGGAAGAAAGCCTACATATGTTGGTGACAAAAAGTGACAATTCTTGAAAGAACAACAATGATTCCTGCATGATGACATGAGTTTAAAATCACTAACTTCGAGTAGATTTTAGGGATTGGTTTAATTAGGGGTAAAAAGGAATCCTATTGATTCTGGGGTCGAAGGCTACAGCAACTGTTATAAAAACTGGTTTCTATACGGAAATGTCAGTTATCTACATGTAGGGCTTATGAATTGAAAATGTGATAATTGGTCATACTCTTGTTGTATCCTAAAAAGAAAATGGGGTTTGTCTCTGAATTCTAGTTCATTTTGTGTGTTTAATAATAAAGTAACCATTTAAAAAGTGAACATTGACTATTACAAAGAAGGTGTCATAGGCTAAATTGATTTATCATCACATCATAAATACCTTAAAAATTGATAAGTACGAGTAAATAATCTTGCATTTATTTATTTATTTATTTATTTATTTTTTTTTTCTTTCTAAGGTTTCAGATTTATTGGTATGTGCTTTAGAGGAACATCATGGTACCATTGCTGGTCACCATTGTAGGCAGAATTTTTTAAGGATGGGCTGTCATGGTTACTGGAGGAAATGGAATAATTCAGAAATTGAGAAGAATGGAAGCACAATTGCATCTGTGTTATATGACCCTGATGAAAGCATCAGTAAATGCACCATGTTTTATGGACAAGGTAAAATAAAAAATCAAGAGATGGTACAGTACAGGAGTGATTTCATTTTTTCAGGGAATTTTCAACTTTACTTGATTTAGGAATGTGACCTAATCTAAGCCTAAGAAATTGTTCAACAAGCACTTTATGCAAAAAAGCATGAAATTAAATTAGTTTTCCAGATTTTATCTAAATGTTTATATACATTGACATCTGTTAAAAAGACACATTCCAAATTTACTTTAAAAGTTTTCATTTTATAAAGGACATCTGCTCATAAAGGACAATGCCTGTATTTGTAAACCCCTTCTCCCAAGTTACTTACTAATTTTTTCTTTACATGGATGACACCTGTTCATGAATTACTTTAATTTTGAACAGTACTTTGGCTCTCCTTATAGACAGATTTCAGTATATACAGTAATTTGTCTCCATGCCTTGAAGATATATTTATTGCTGTTGGGTGGGTTATGGACGTTGAATTAAATCTCTACTCTCACATTATTCCAAGTTTTCCGGTTCAGTGTTACCGTAGTGAAGATGATTCTTCCATTCCA
Organism: Unio delphinus; assembly: GCA_029339505.1. NCBI lineage: Eukaryota > Metazoa > Mollusca > Bivalvia > Unionida > Unionidae > Unio > Unio delphinus. The sequence goes on along the minus strand of JAQISU010000155.1, from coordinate 1,121,891 downwards.
TTTATATTATAGATATTAAAACAGATTCCTTATAGTTAGTGGTGATGATCACAAATATTTTATGATGACATCAAATCGAAAATTTGATAAATTCAAATAGTAAAATCCGTGAATAATTCAATTAGTAAAATCAGTGAATAATTCAAATAGTAAAATCAGTAAATAATTTAAATACATGTAGTAAAATCAGTGAATAATTCAAATAGTAAAATCAGTGAATAATTCAAATAGTAAAATCATTGAATAATTCAAATAGTAAAATCAGTAAATAATTTAAATACATGTAGTAAAATCAGTGAATAATTCAAATAGTAAAATCAGCGAATTATTCAAATAGTAAAATCAGTGATTAATTCAAATAGTAAAAATTCAGTGAATAATTCAAATAGCAAAATCAGGTATTCGTTTTAGCATTAGGGGGAAAACCAAAGTGGAGATAACTGCAAAACAAACGAATCAGATATTGTGACACCATATCATACATTTCTAGTTGGCTTAATGACAAATATAATAAAGATATAATTATTTACTTAAAATGTTAGCCAAAATGAATAAGGCTGCATTTGCAAATTTACTTGCTTCCAGGAAGTTAGCAACATACCTACAAATCTTTTTTGCAGTATTGTCAGTTAAGTAGACATAAGATATGATAAATCAGGTTTCGGCAATCCCGGAAATCCTGGAAACGTTATTATATTACACAAAGGCATTTCAGGGACCATGCAAAGTTTTGAAATTTCCCATAAGTCTGTCAAAGCTTTGGAAAAGTCATTGAATTTGGTTATTTAATGTTATCAGGTCACAAATTAAATTTCATTGATGCAAAAGTGTCATTAACCTACCTGTCTTTGAATAAGTTCTGCTAAGACTTATTTCAGTCTGCATACTGTGATCTAACTGGCATTTCAAATCAGTTTCCTCACTGCACTCAAAACAGAAGGGTGACATCTTTATTAAACTTAAATTAAGCATTTAATTGTATTGTACTATCTCATTTGCAAGGTAAAATAACTGAAAATATTAAGTTTTTATCTCAGATTTACAGTATGTGGGGTTATAACTTGACATTTTCGGTACTCCCGAAATTGGTAAAAAGATCTTGGAAACATTTTTGGAAAAGTCATCGAATTACATTTGTTAAAGATTACAGGAAGAATCTAAATATTCAACATAATTTTTATTTTAGATATGTCTTTGTTAAGTTTGGCATTATTCTTTTCCAGAATGGCATTTATGTAATATTGAGAAAAAATGTGATGGACGGAGTAGGAAGATGATATTCCAGTCTGTCATAAATAAGACATATTACCATGACCTATGTCTTCTAACTGAACCAGATACACATTCAGAAAGACAGCAAACATTCTACTCTGAACAGTTTGATTTGGAGGTTCTTGGTTCTGAGTATTATGGTAAGTGATTGGAGGTATACTCAAATGTCAGTAGGGGAGAAGGGATCATTCTCTAACTACCATTGTCACCATAAACTGTAGAAAAAATCCAATTATCTTTTATAACATATCCCCCTTTCAGCTGAACCACTGTGTAATACTTTCTATATATAGAGATAACTTGATAACTAGTTCCCTGATAACTCGTGAAGCCATTTATAATGCAGGGTTAGTCGTGGATCCCTTTTTTATTACTAAATAGCAACAATGATTATAAATTAAGAATTCAGTCATTAAACAGACCTGTTTATTCTTCCCACCCCTTCATCACTTTTTTTGATGTCCAGTGAGGATGGGATCGTTCACATTGTTATAGACAGTGAACAATAGAGAGATCAGATATCTATTTTCTTGAGATGATAAGCAATAGAAAATTTGGAAACTTAAATTTTGAAGCCAAATGTTATGGATAACTTGGGGTGCTATAATGTCCACACTTATAGTATCATGCTTAATGCCATTATCAATACACATTGTTTAATTAGTAGAATGGTCATTGACATTCAAGTTAATTAGAAAGCACAATTCAAAGCATAACTCAATTAAAATCCTGCAGAGATCTTCAAGATGCAATAATAAATTACCAAATTATTTTTTCTGTATCTGAATTTTCATCTGTCAATCAGCACCCCAAAAAAGTTTGTGCAATACAAGGCACATTTTTTTGAAGAATATTAGATGAAAATAATCTTGATAATGGAATTTTTGCCAAGTAAAGTATGCAGTATAAATAGGCATAAATTGATGTAACATTTCAATTTTCATGGGGAACGTTTTGAGTGTTGCAACTGATTTTCAAGAACATCCGAACAGTACTCATTAGATTTCAGTTTGAAATAACCTTTTTTGATGTTGGGTCAATGATGATTTCATAACAAGAATTCTTACAGGAAGAAACGAAGAGAGTTAATGTAAGCACAAAGACAAACATCCTCTTATAGCAATGTCAGATAATTGAGATCTAACATGTATTCATCTGTCCTCAGTTTAAAGTGTAAGTGTGTAAGTGGGTTTGACCTCACATTTTCTTCTATTAAAAAATGGTAATGATATTTCTACAAGGAAAAAAAAGGTTCAGAATAACCCAGCATACAGTAATTGTATTGGAGAGAAAATGTAATAGGATAATGGGTACTTCTATTTCACCAAATGGGAAACAGAATTCCTTGCAATTGATTTAACAATGGACAAAAATAATTAAATTGACTAAATTAAAGAATGCTAATAAAATAAAACTGCAAAAAGAAGGGTATAAAAAGATTCTGTCAACTTAAATCTCTCAAGCTGATAATTACCTTTATGAGCATTTCAGTAAAGTGTTTTATAATGAGAAAGCAAAAGTGGTATCCCTGAACATTTCCAAACAATAAGTAAATATAATGGTATTCATGTTGAATACAGTATGATTGGTTGTCTCACATTCAGTTGGATATTTTTAGTGGTACTGCTAAAATTGTAGAACAGAAATCCAATTGGGGTCTTACATTACATAATTTTGCAGAATGCAAGGAAGTTAATTTTTACACAGTACTTTTGAGGAATTATCTACATTCATAAGAATATTAATTTTCCCTAATATGGCATTTCAGAGTTGTAAAGTAACAGCGACACATTATAATAACTTTAGAAGCAACACACAGTGTATAAAAATTTCTGTAATATATATATATATATATATATATATATATATATATATATATATATATATATATATATATATATATATTGTGATTTTGTTTTCATTCAGATGAACTTTGCTGAATTTGTATTTGAGGGATGTAAAATGCAATCTTCAAAGGACATAGCTTTTTACATGATGGATTTGATTAATAAAGTGCCTTATGATAACTAATTAGTATCACAAAACCAACAAGGTATTATGGGTAAAAATGTCAGCAAAAGTACATGAACAAGACATTTTAATGTGTAGCACTCATTTGTTAAGTTAATCTTTACCAGGAGACACACTCTATTCTGGCACATTCAAATATAATTATATAGATTTAAAACTGCATTGTTAAAAAATTCTTCTGCCCTATCAAGTGAATGTGTAGTGACCTCAAATATGAAAGTGAGCTTCACTTTCCTCAGTTATGAAGTTTCTTTTCTGTACTGTGGTAAGTTAGATGCTTATAATTGTTGGATTAAAATTTGAAGTATATATTGTTTATCATCCTGTATACCTGTTCACAAAGTATCACGCAAATGCCTTCACCTCATCTTACTGCAGGGTAGTGTACCAGTTATGTGCCCCTCCATTTGGCTTCATTTTTAGCCCTTGGGTCTTCATCAAGATGTTGGATTGCAGTGATGGTGATGTCGATGTCCAGATGATTTACCTCAAAACATTCAGGAAGGTTTGTTTTAATTTACGATGTGAAGACCCTTCTATACCTCATTCACAAATTAAGAGAGTTAATGTAGACATATTGGATCTTACCACTATTCAGCATACAAGTTTAGTTTGTCTTTTTCCCAAATGTATTGACAGTATTGTGTTCTCCTTCATATACAATCCCCCCACCAGTGGCCACATCCTCGACCTGGCCAGTTTTCATGCCAATGACAGGATGGTGTACAAAAGTATTCCTCATCCGTAGCCATTCCTATAAGGCAGCATGTGGCCAGCAGTTTAGTCAAAGAATTTCATTTTATCCCTCGCAAGTGGCCACATTTTATCAAATGTGTTGAAAATCAGTAATAATTGATTTAATAAGGTAAGTAATCCAATTATCTCTACAAGTGCATGTTTCCTCATGTCAGATTTTTTGTTTTACTGAGAGAGTTGTTGTAAAAAAGTACATTTTATCATGCGTTCCACTACATGAGGTAATTATCAAAAACAAATCCGGGTCAACATTGGCTAAATATAGCTTTGTCGAATAAAATTAAAAAGAAATGAACCTTGAACAAAACAGGATACCAGACAAAGACCAAAAACTGGTGTGTCAATGCATGTATCATTTCCTTTATAAATGAGGCATTCTGTCTACTCTATACAAGTTTTGACCTGCCTCACTAAGCCATCAGCATTAAGAGGTTAGTGTTACTGGTTGGCATGGTGTCAGGATAAGAGACTGGATGCTACATGTCTGCAACATGATGCACCCATGCTAGACATCTAAACTGCCACACTGCAGACATCATAGCGATAAAACTAAAAAGATGTTAAAACCTACATTAATGAGCCAAATCGCACACACACAAAATATGTCTGCATAATAATGTTGCACTACAATTAGAAACATAGGAATAAATCATCACAGAACTTTAACATGTCATGATGCAAATGGGAAATTATTGCTTTAGAAGCAGAAGTATTAGTTATTTGACTCCTTGAAAATGGGGAGAGTTCAAGAGTTCTTGCCAATAGATATCATATCGAAAAGACTAAAGAAACAAAAACATTATAACAGATAAGGAGAATATTCTGCAGTGGGAAAAAAAGAATATAAGAAAAGAGAATGATTTCTAAATGCAGTATTTGTACCCAGATTTAAACAACATTTTGGAATGCACATGCCAAAAATACCCCCCCCCCTTTCACTTTTATGCATTAAGAACTGTTGTTATGCTCATTTGATACAAGTCCATTCTTAATGTAAGAAAAACCTTTTAATAATGTTACATTTAAATGAAGATATTAAATACTTTTAAGCTACATGTAGCCTTCTTACTACATACAGATACATTTACTTATCACAAATATAGTCCCCCCTCTGGAAAAGCCAACTATCTTATAAGAGCACATTATTGTTGCAGAAGCAGTTGCTGTATAAGAGGGGATCATTGTAGCATTCATGCTTCAGAGAAAACATCCACCAAGACATTTATAGGTAATTTTTACACTCTTCTGTATGCTCAGTTTTGTAATGTCCCAGTTGTACTATGATTCCATTTAGATGCACCCTTTACATGTCATATGGCCTTTCTTGCAAAGTGGTGCCCAATCTTGAGTTGTTTAGATCATCAGATCTTGATTAAAATCAAACACTGCTTCAATGGCAAGATAAAGAATGGATAGTCACAGAAATACCGTAAAAGTCAACAAATGACAATTTGTTTAGATGTTTGTGAGATTAAAGAGAATACTTGGTACCAGGCTTTGTCAAATCAGTAGCAAGTGGAATGCTATTCACATCTAACATCCTTCAAGTTTTGGTCATTCTGAGTTTCTCCCACACATGGGTAGAATGCATCCAAAGGAAGATGGTGACATACTTCTTCAAACACGGGCATAATAACTCACTGAACCTTTACATCCTGGTGCAGTGGTACCCTAGTTTGTTTGCCTGATATCAAATATACAAATCCCAGAAGCTTAAATGTCCTGGCCGATTCATTGTTAAAGAGTGGCCAGCTACTCCATCCATCCATCTTAATAAGTGGAGTTTGTGCCAAAGGGGCCAACCAGTACTAAACATATTGTAACAGATTGGAAGAACAAACTGGCCACCTTCCCTTCTTGATTCCTGGACCTAGATGCATGGTCATTGATACCTTTTGAATCACTTGTTTGGGGTGTGGATTTGGGGGGATTGGATTATGGCATATGCTTTTTCTCCAGTGGTTCTGATTTTGAAACTAATCCATAAACTTAGGAACATGGGCTGCAAGATAGTTTTGATTGCTCCTCACTCATGGGCAAATCGTGGATCAGTGATCTGCTTGTTTTGTTGGGGATTGTACTTGGGAAATCACTGCAGCCACCATGATGCTGAAGCAACCGCAGTCACCATTATATTATATATGGAGAGGATAGTGAACACTAGATGGCCCTCCATCTTTTAAGGCATAATTGGGGAAAAGTGATGGGTTTGAAATGATTTGTGTCGTAATAACAATGTCATACCACTTTTAATCTCCATTCCCAAATCAGCAAAGATCATTCTTTCTCACTTTGAGAAGAAAAAGCAAACCTATGTTATATTCAAGGATACTGTTCCATGATCTTGGACATCAGAGAGATGATATTGGTCACAACAAGGACCATTCCAAGTGGTCTAATTATGATATATCCAGACTATGCTCGCACCTCATTCCCCAATTGGAACCTCACCTGGGTCTTGACATGGCTCAACTTGCCAATGTACAAGCCAGTCTTTCCTCTTACTGAAGCAGTCATCATACAAGATTTGTGTTCAACAGCTTCAGCTTGTAGAGCTGTCTGTAGATCTGAAGTTCTTGCAGTTCTGTTCTGATGACCTAGTCATACTGTTGATACAACCTGATCAGTTGACTGTCACAATGCAACCAACAACTAACTATCTGCTCTCTCCGTAAATGATCTATCATGAGAGGCGAAATTGTAGGATGCCATCTGATCTGGAGTGCACAGAGAATGTCAGCAATGGCAAGGCACAAAGCACAACATAACCCCAATGCTGCTTACCACTTAGATAAAGAGGGTTATTAGACTGGCATACTTTGAACTATCACAGGATCAAATAAGACTTGTGAAGATTTTGGCTAATGAAAGGCAAGAGATTTTCACCTTTGAATGTAATGTATCAGTTCAATACAGTCCAGTCAGTTGCTTGGCATGTGCTTTCCATATTCTGAAGCTACTATTTGTATGCTAGCTTGACAAAACAGAGGTCTCAGATATGCTTAATCATGCATATTTGGATGCCAGTTTTTGTTATCTGAGATGCAGAAAATCACTTGGGTGGGAGTCCTCCATGCATATGTAATAGGTGGGAGGCAAAATTCAAAACTTGCCAGTCTTGTTTCAGCCATCTGCTTAGTTGGAGTTTGTGTTGATATTTGCAATGACAAAATTCAGTAGTTATAAGGCCCCCTGATGTACATGTTGCCATTATACGAGTATATAGACAGAACATGATGCCATAGCTAGGTGGCAAGTTCAGAGATTTTCACTGGTGGCTGTGTGGGAAAATGTACTGATATTTACATGTACTGATATTACAATGACAGAATTTGGTGGCTGAAACACCCCCTGATGTACATGTTGCCATTATAAGAGTACATCAAAAGAATATGATGCATGATAGCTGTGTGGCAAGTTCAAGGACTTGAACTGGCAGCTGGGTGGGAAAATGTACTGAAATTTACAGTGATTAAATTCAGAGCTAGAAAGTCCCAGAGATGTTCTTGTGGTCATTAGAGCACATCAAATAATCAACTTTAGCTTTCATTATTGTGTTAATTTCTGTGTGTAGCAGAATACTTAGTGCATGTGATCTCGGAATCAAGACATGTTGAGACTTAGACAAAATGTCATTAGCAAATTCTGATAAGTATTTTGTGGTTTAACGGCAAACTCATGAAGATTGTAATGAGATTCAGAGAGTGCTAAAGTTGCTATAACTGATAGTTTGGATGGGACAGTATAGCCGAGAGTAAGAAAGCATGTGTTGCCTTGCTTAGTGCTTGAAATAAGACCTTCCTTGGATTGACAAAATTCAACCTCAGTCTAATGGACAAACAAGAGCTATGTCAGTGTTAAAAAGAATGTAGAAATTAAAGTCAATGAGAACCCATAATTCTTCTAATTTGCATTGTTTTCTTGTAGTGTGCTGCAAGCTTTGCTTGTGGGACTCCTAATTTTACCAAAATGGGTGTCCTGGGCTCCTAGTTTTAAAATTTTAGCTAGACCTCTGCTAAAGAGAGAGTTGAATTTCGTTCGGCCACTGGAAGCTACACAGAGTGTTTCTATCCCCTCTTCATTGCAGTACAACTTCAGTCCTGCTGTATTCATCATAGAAACTTTTTATAACCAGTTTATTGATTCCACAGGGAGCTGTCTTGCACATGAATAAACACAAAGTTTTCAGTTGTGCAATCCTCACATTAGAAGAAGATTATTCTTTCAATGGAGCAATGTGATTGTACTCCTGCAGTGTGACACAGATAGAGGTTGGATGATCAAATATTTCCTCCTCGTTCATATTCTCCTGATGTTAATATGATCAGGTAAATGATTGATGGAGAAAGAAAATTGTTCCAAATATATTTATTTGATCATATTACTGTCTATCCATCCAATTAATCACCACAATGCATGCATTCTGTTGAAGATTTCAATCCAATTTGAACTAGTTACATACGATGCTAATGGCTACCTAGCTGTTATGAGGGGAGATTATCTGTTAAGGGTTACTTCCCTTTATATCATTTTCTGTATAAACTGAAAGACATTTTTCATCAATCAAGCAGGGCAGAATGTGGGGGTAATAGAGAGTAAGTCTTAATGTATCAATAAAGTACTTCCAGAATTTATTAAACAATTTCCATTCAAAGAGAATTTTTTACTTTTTTGTGTGCTTATCTATTGGTTTTGTGATCACAACTAATTTTGAATTGAATAATTACAGATTTTATTACATGTTTTCATCTTGAAGATTGCAGATTTTGTCCCAGCTTACAGAATTTGGGGTTGGTTATGACAAATATTATGGTATGATGGTTGTCATCTCTTAAATAGAAATAAATTGTTATTATCATGCAGGTTTTATTTCTAAACAGATTCTCATGAACCTTTGAATAAAACAAAGATCGTCATGACACATGGGATAAAACAAAGATTCTTATGACACTTGGGCTAAAACAAAGATTCTCATGACACTTGGGATAAAACAAAGATTATCATGACACTTGGGATAAAACAAAGATTATCATGACACTTGGGATAAAACAAAGATTCTCATGACACTTATGATAATTTAAAGATTATCATGACACTTGGGATAAACCAAAGATTTTCATGACACATGGAATGAAACAAAGATTCTCATGACACTTGGAATAAAACAAAGATTGTCATGACACTTGGAATAAAACAAAGATTGTCATGACACATGGAATAAAACAGAGATTATCATGACACTTGGGATAAAACAAGAGTAGTCAGTACTATCTTGCACTTATCTTTAATAATTAGTAAAATACTTATCTTTAATAATTAGTAACACACTTATCTTTAATAATTAGTAACACACTTATCTTTAATAATTAGTAACACACTTATCTTTAATAATTAGTAACACACTTATCTTTAATAATTAGTAACACACTCATCTTTAATAATTAGTAACATCAGTTCATATTAATGAGTTAATTTCATTTGGTTAAGTTTGTTGTATTATCATAGTTAGTTGTGACCATGTTTCTGTATAAATTTTATGAAATAAATCATTTAAGTTGTTAAATAAATTTTCAGGTAATTATGATAGTGAGTGACATCCTTCAGAATAAAGGTATAAACATTGCTGTGGAAGAGGCTTGTAATCTTATTTTGTTTACCACTCAGCTATTAGATGGTTACATGTTATTTTTTTAGTATTTATATTTTTCATGCTTTGTTTCCTGTACAGTAATTCATAGATATATAAAAAAAATAGTATATGAAGATATTTTAGTAAATACAGCATGTGTTTGCAAAATTGAGATCATTATAGCCTGTGCCATGTTTCAAAGACTCGTGTTTTGATAATAATACTCTGTTGACTGTAGGTAGTGTACATGTCATTATGGTGTAAATTACATACTTTGTCCAAAACTTTATGGAAAGTGCAGTAAAACATTCATAACATGAATATCAGTTACATGAATTCTTGGTATCACTTATTTATCTTTGTTAAGTGAGAATAATGTAGTAACCTTTCCATGTTTCCATGCAGGTTACATGAACATCTTTGGCAATGACAATTCAAAATAAAAAAAGCACTTGATTAAATTTTTTTATGCTTCTAACTTGAATAGCCATGATAAAACATGTTGGACTGTCAGTGCAGCATTTTGATGAAATATGAACCAGTGTATAAGCTCCAATGTGATTTGATAATCAGCCGCACTGAAGACACAAGTTTGTCTCTATTATTAAATTTCATGTTAGGCCTTTCTGTAGACAGATGTTGTGCTGAACAGTGATCAAATATAGACCTGAGAATGGAGAGTTGGGAATCGTTTGATAAACCCCTAGACTATTAATAGATAGATGTTGATTTTATTTATAGTGTTATGTAGATCTATATTGTGTGATTTATTTTTGAACATGATTGAGATTTATACATACCTGACTCTTTTCATGAGTCAAAGAAGTAAGCACGATGTTTACTTAAATTTGTGTTGAATTCCTGATCTTATTTGCTAATTAATTTGTTTTCCCATAGGAAATGTATTATTTAATAGTGATATTGGTGTATTACGGGGATTTATGAATTCTGTTTTGTATCAGTCTCTGGGGAATCTATGATCAGAGTTTGTAGTTGTGCTCAGATATAATTCTAGACAAATTATTTTTTTAAAACAGTCATTGGAATTACTGAGTGCTTATTGACTGGATTAAACACTACTTTTAGAATAATGAGAACTCATTCAAAGACGGTAAGGATTTTGTCATTGTGGCACACATGGACATTCAAGGCTATTGGAATTAAGTCAGTCTTTTGTTTTGGACTTGTGATAGGACAAGTACAATTATTTGGAATTTAATTCACAAAACTGTATTTTTTAAAATGTTCTAAATGTTGGTTACACTTCTTTATGTTACACAAGATTAAGACATAGAGAGGTAATAATAGCAACTCATGCAATTCTTTTGAGGGAGTCATACAAGTTTGAATAGGTATGCAGTAGGAAGGTATTGTCTCATAAGGCAAAACAAATATGTGTTTCTGGGCTACTGACCTTCCCTGTTTTCCATTGCTGACCTAGCACTATTTTCCTCATGGTCAAGAAATCTTTAAAATAATGCAAATTCCCTAACTTTATGCATCTAATTGAACTGATTTTGCCCAGTACTTGAAGAGCTTTATAACATTATTTATTTTAATAAATACCCTATCTATCGTAATTTTAAAACCAGTCAAATAAGAATAGCATATTATGGGTGATGGGCCTATTAGATTATAAATACTTATGAACCTGTATTTTCCTAGTTGATATTCTTTTAGGAAATTTTTTTTCTTTCTTTCCAGGTGGAGTTTCTCTTGATCGTGTTATGATCAGTGTGCTTTTTCTGTCCTGGATTATAAGGTTATCTATCAATTATGGTAAGCAGTTTGATACAACCATAATCTTGTCTATAGTATCATTGGTACATTTTATTTACAGTTTTTATTGTCACCACTTATGGCATATGATGTTATTTTGGCCATCCAATGGCGTTGTGCATTTAGGTCAGTGTGTGGTGTTGGGCCATCCAATGACATTGTGCATTTAGGTCAGGTGTGTGGTGTTGGGCCATCCAATGATGTTGTGCATTTAGGTCAGGTGTGTGGTGTTGGGCCATCCAATGACATTGTGCATTTATGTTAGGTGTGTGGTGTTGGGCCATCCAATGATGTTGTGCATTTAGGTCAGGTGTGTGGTGTTGGGCCATTCAATGACCTTGTGCATTTAGGTCAGGCTTGTGGTGTTGGGCCATCCAATGACGCTGTGCATTTAGATCAGGTGTGTGGTCACATCAAGTCAAACAAATTTCTAGTTACAAATATGATAAATATGTCATAGTGATTTGGTATTATATCTCAAGCTGGTATAGGTATTAATATACTGTAAATGTTACAATATTATTAAACCATTGATTGCTGTATAATAACACATATTTGTTGAGATTTACTCTCTAGTCAGATACAACATTTGATGCAAAAGACTTGTGTTGTATACTTGAGAATTTATTTTTCGAGTAAATTTCATCTGGTTTTAAGCTCATTATAAAAGCTCACACAACTGACATCATATACTATGTTCCTGTTATGTGATTAAGCTCTTTTCATCGATGCTTTTAACTCTTCAAATTAAAGATGGTTTGTCTTTCTTGAATAATATACAGATTTTGTTTTTGATACTGATTTTACCAGTTAGGTGGTATCAAGACATTGGATAATGATCTAAGTTGTGTGTTGATAGAAAATCTTGTGTCATATGACTATTCTTTTAGTGCCCATTTCTCTCCCATCAGGTATGCCATAAACAAGATATGTGTGCGTAGTAAGGGAAAATATTCAGCTAGTTTTTACCCTAAAAAGGCGTATGCACTTTTTAAGTCGTATGCAGATACTATGCTGAATATGATATCACATGTGTTTCAAAAATCATATGAAAGGAACTTTAAATGCTTTTTTTCCAAAGGTGATTTTCAAACCACAAATAATAAGAATACATGTAGTACTGATTCGAATAGTGTCCAGATAATATTGTAATACATGTAATATATAATGTCATCAATATTTAGGTTTTGGTAACACCAACAATTACAAATCTTCATTCTTATCATCAGCAGGTCTTAATCATATGGCCACTAAAATACAGTCTCATTTGCAAAATAATAGAACTGTCTTTGCCATTTTTTTGTTCTTCATAATTTCCTATTCTGAATTACTCAAAATAATTCATCAGTAAATTATCAAATAACAAATATCTATCATAACTATGAATGTTCTGTCATTAAATTATAATTTATAAATGGGAAGACCTTTTTACACACATCATAATTATTTATTATAAAGGACTGTTATGTAATATAAATACTGTCATGTAATAACACTGTCATGTAATATCAACACTGTCATGCAATAACACTGTCATGTAATATCAACACTGTTATGTAATAACACTGTCATGTAATATCAACACTGTCATGTAATAACACTGTCGTGTAATATCAACACTGTCATGTAATATCAACACTGCCATGTTGCATCTATTATGACATCATGGTTCATTTGTAGCTGTTTATGTTATGGCTGGCACCATCTCCATCTGCTATAAATGGAACTTATTCTCACAATATTTTTATTTTTTTGTACATAGAAGTACCAGTTAACTTGTATAATGAATAGAATAACACATACTAGCATTGTAGTTATAATAATTTGAAGAATTCATTTCTATCTAAGAACTCTTTTCTGCACTCATTTATGTCTTCCAAGACGGTATTTACTCATAAATTTTTCAGCATAATTGTATTGCAGATGTTTATAATCCTCTATATAATACATTTCAAAAACAGTTCAAGATGAAAACTAATGTACGGTGCTTAAAAGAAGTAAATTGGATTCTGCACCATAATTTAAATTCTTGTCTGTACCTTCACCAAATTCTTGGGATAACTTTTTTGTTATTATGAAAGAAATCTTCTAATTTAGAGGTCATGAGGTCACAGTTGAAGGTCACAGTGAATGAAGAAAGAAAAATGCTTCAAATTTTAAAAAAAAGATTAATTTAGCCTAAACTTAAAGTGTGGAAGAAGACCATTAATCTGGGATGAAACATTTAAAGCTTGAGGTCACTGAAAAAGAATAATCTTCTTACCAAATAACATTAGTTATAAATTACATACTTGCACCATATTTTTTAGATGGCTTTCTCTGAAGGCAAAATCCACATGAATTTAGGGGTCAAAGACCAAGGCACTGACTGAATAGGGAAAAATTCATTTTTTTCTGAATTATTTGCTGAGATGATATTTTTTTCTATACTGCTGTTTAGAATTAGCCAAGACATGCTATATCTGTAAAGAGAAAGTAATGAAAATTTAATGGTATTAATACAATACCTGTAATTATTACCTTTGCTATTCTCTTCCCAGATGAAAGAACCCTCATCCATACTTTGATTCTCCAATATATCATTAGATGGAAAAATCCAGAACAAAAAGAACAATGATCTAGTCTGACTCCCACTTCATATACCCATGCTGGATATTCACCCTCATTTCTTGACTTGTGTAAATCACATCATATACCCATGCTGGATTTTCACCCTTGTTTCTTGACTTGTGTAATTCACTTCATATACCCATGCTGGATATTCACCCTCGTTTCTTGACTTGTGTAATTCACTTCATATACCCATGCTGGATTTTCACTTCATATACCCATGCTGGATTTTCATCTATGTTTCTTGACTTGTTATTCACTTCATATACCCATGCTGGATTTTCACCCTTGTTTCTTGACTTGTGTAATTCACTTCATATACCCATGCTGGATTTTCACCCTCGTTTCTTGACTTGTGTAATTCACTTCATATACCCATGCTGGATATTCACTCTCATTTCTTGACTTGTGTAATTCACTCACAGAACAAATTTTTTTCTTCTTGTGTTCCTGTATGCAATTGAGCATTGGTATGAGTTTTTCTTAATAATTTGATTGCTAATACTTCCTGTCAATTTGTGTGTTTGTGCTAGCTCATTTGGTAGATTTTAAATATTTTTTGTGCCAATTAAATGGCAGTGCTTACATTTTATGATACCTTTTCCTGTTTGATCAGTAATATTGTAAATAATTGATATCTCCAGTCATGCATTTTATATTGCCTCCCGTTATCAGTAGAATAATGGAAGTTTCCAGAATTTTAAGGTAAGTATTATCTGCTCATCTGGAATGTTCTGACTCCTATCAGTATGTATTGAATAAGACATCATTCATTATCATCAATATAATTGTTAGGCATTGAATTATATGATGGTTCACTGAATAATATATTCTGAAGATTCAATATGATGGTATTCAGGGGCCTCACACCAATTGTTAACATCAGTATTGTTATTTTTAATAGGTTACATGCCATTCATTATCTATCTGTATATTTATCTATCTATCTGTCTATCTATTATTATTATTATTCTTATTCCCTATAATTTCAGAAATTTGTTTCAGTGTAGCGAATAAAAATGGTGCTGAGTGGGGGCGGGGGGACTGAGATGTGAAAAGGCCCCATGGGACATGTACCCTACCTGCTCACTGTGTACTAATTGTATATGCTCTGATATTTTTTGTTGTTGACTATGGTCCAAAAGCAGTTTGGCACCTTGCTGAGAGTTAGTACGCATGTATGGGTAGGAATAAAGGTACTTCTTCCTTGTTTCCTTGATCCCCAGAGAGTATTCGATCCTTCTCTGAGTCCCTTAGGATTAAGAAGAAAACTCCTCAATGCTAGGAAGGTGTCAGATCTATTTATTTGAGAAGAGTGATCCTTAATCTGCCCCCGCAATGGAAACCTTATCAGAGTCCTCTCTGTGTCTCATATAAGACTCCTCGATCCTAGGATGGTATGAGATCTTTCTCTCCAGATAAAAATTGCCAGTCAGTCCTTTTGGGGACAGGGAGTTGGCATATTGACTGGGGAGTGGAGAGTGGGGATGGGATCACCATCCACTTTTTCTATATGTTTTCTTTCATTATCTCCGGGATGTCAGAGTGTCCATTGCAGTGTGGTAAATCTTCCAGTTTATGGTGCAGTGGATTTCTGTGCCTTGGTCTTATGGCATTACATCATTGAATTGTGTAGAATTAAGTAAAAAGAAGGCTATTCCACAACTCCCAGACAATGAAGGAAGACCGGTATCATTCTTTTACTCCCAGAAAGTATTCTAATAGGGGCAGTCACATCACTGCATGTGCGAAGTTGCAGAGCATGAATGCACATATCACCAAATCTTCCTTCAATGGATTGATGTGGTTTGGAAAGTAACACCTCTCTTCAGGATAAAGTGCAAGGTGAGGCTATCTGATTGGTCCAAGTGGAGATGGTTCATTTCTACTATTAAGAGCTGCCGTGTAAATTTGCTTAAGTTCTGTTACCTGCTTCTTTTATGCCATTAGTGTCTCTCTGTTGAGCTATAGTGTTCGGTATTGTATTACTGCTTTAAAATGGGGTGGGTGGCTAAAATTGATTTTGATAAGATACTGGTAATTCTTATATGTCCTATTGTAAAACTTGCTCCATTCTCTGATTTGCTAGAAGTAGTCAGGGTTCAAGTAAAAGGAAACACATATCCCTTATCAGTCTATGAAGTGGGAATGATACTGATGTGTGTTTTCTTTCTGTTCTTGAACTTTATATTCAATGGATGGCTGGAATATCTAAGTGTGGATGATGGTTCTTCCATCCCAAAAGAAGTTAGTAAGGCAATAGTCACTACTAATTATTACATTACTAAAACTAATTTAAGCCCCCAATATCATACAATTTTTATGCTTTGCTTTTCAGCAGTAAATAAACTACTTCAGTTTGCTCTTATATCCATGGAGGAGAGAAGAATACATGGAGTTGTGACTGTCACTGTCCAGACCTCTGTTAGTATGGGATTGGAGGTTGAAGGTTTCAGAGCACAGCAGGAAAATGTGGAAGTCACAACCATAAAGCCTGCAGACTATAAGGCAGCGGTTAATGACCTCAGGGTAAATGTAGATACTTTGAAAGTCACCTTTTGGAGCTCAGAAAGTACAGAGGTTAAAGATCTATTAACAAAGTCAAGAACTTTAGACATCGTGGATGAGACCTCAGGTAGTAAACAGGTAAAGGATCCCGGTGTAAACAAGGGATTTTGGCAAAACACTGCTCAAACTTCTGTTCTTATAGAGGCTGATAATTCCAGAGTAAAGGGAGGAACAGGGAACTTCAACTCCATTTCATCCAATATTACTGTAGAAGAAGACCACACAGGAAAGGTAGAAATTATTAAAATCATTGACAAATCTAATAAACGGGCAGAAGTTTATAAGTTTAGATCAGTTGAGGAAAATGAGAAAAACATAATGGAAGCCTCATCTCAGGAAGAGGTGGAAATTGATAGAGCAGTGTGTCAGGTGAATAGAAATGAAAAGGAACTTGACAGCTGTGATGACAGGGTTCCTTCCAATGAACTGTTCAAGGAGCAGGACTTTGGTGATAGTGTAAAGATAGATTTGATTCAATCCTTTTTCCATGCTAATTGCAAATCTGTTGGACACAAAAATGAAGATAGCGGACAAGACCTTTCTTACTACCATGATATTCACCAGGAAAAAAAGCAACAGATTATATCTGGCAACATATCAGAGTTGTTAAAAGAGAAACAGAAACACAGTCTTAGGATTAAAGGTAAGCTAAGGTGTGGGGGGGGGTTCATATTGTTACTCCCAGCTAATAATAATAATAATGCAAATATATATAATACGGTAAAGAGAAATTTAAAATTTCACAAATTAAACAGCTTCTTTAAATTTAATTTTAAATATCTTGGATTTTAAGAAATTAATTTTAATAAAAAGTAATCAGACAAGTAGTACATTGATGTATTAAAATACATACTTAAAGACATGCAAGCTACCAATACCTCACTGAAAATCATAAAGGTAGAGATATGTTCATTATTTCATGAAAATTAGGAACTAGTTTATAGTTCAATAAATATCTTAAGTTTTCTTCCTCACACAGATATTTTTCTTAATGCTTTATTTGAAGAATGACTGATTTCTGGAATATTTAACATTAATAAGTAAGTAGTCATAGAACTTAAAATGAGAGTTTTTGTTTAATCTCTGAGGAAACCTAAAGGATTTCTTTAAATTTCATGAAAAACTCAATGCTTATTGTTTAATTGATGAACAGAATTTCATGAGTTGAATTGTTTTCGTCTCACTGCTCTCCCTGTCTCCAAAAAATACATATACGTCAAGTACTTCTAAGCAAGATAATGTAAATTCCTAAATTGGTGGGAAAGTTCGAGAAATTCCATGAAATGGGGGCCTGCTTGCATATCATATTATTGTTACCCAAAAGCTTTGTATGTAAAGGACAGTAGCTTTGTATGTATTTGACAATAGATTTGTATGTATTGGACAATAGATTTGTATGTATTTGACAATAGATTTGTATGTATTGGATAATAGATTTATATGTATTGGACAATAGATTTGTATGTATTTGACAATAGATTTGTATGTATTGGACGAGAAGAAAGATGTGTCTCAGAGAGAAAAGGGGAGATAGTGGTTCATCTCAGTAGTCACAAAATTGCCTGAGCAACAACAACAAAAACTTTTATTCTAAAATCCAGATTAGAAAACACACTTAAGGTTTCTTCAGTATGATAAATATTTAGCAGACATCATCATTATATAATCTTGAAATTTTCTCTTCTAATTAAACCCAGAGCAAACTCCCAACAAATCAGAATTGAGGAAATTTGTATATGGGTATTTATGCTAATGAAGCTCATGTGTTTGGGACCTAATAATGTTCATTTGAATTTCTTATTTCGTATTTCTGTCATTAATGTTTTCAGGCAGTGATGCAAGCGATAGAACTGTCACCTCAACTAAAAGTCAAGAATGGTTAAAGAAATATCCAGATTCTGATATCAGCATATTGTTCAGAGACACGGGCATGTCAGAGGAGAAAGACAAAATTGCAACATGTTTTCATGAAGATAGGAAATTTCTAAAGTCACAGCCATCAGCCAGTGGTGTGAAACAAGAGCTTACTCCAGTAGCAATCAAAGAAGAATCTCTATTACTAGTCATGGAGGAACCTTCTGATGCTTCTTCCCAGAAGTGTATGGAGATACATGATATGAATTATGACAGTTGTTTAATAATTACAGAGAGACCCTCTGACTTTATTTCTCTAGAGTCTGAGAAGAAGAAGACAATGAAAGCTTTGTTTTCAAAATTACAATTTATTATACCAGATAACCCTTTGAGTGAGGATATAGGTCTTGACAAGGAGAAAGGTTCTGTTGGAACTGAGATGCAAATTCTATCAGACATGGATCTCACTATGCAGAAAGAGAAGTGGGGGGTTGACATTAATGAGATAACAGGGACACATATTGATCTGCAAGAAAAGAAAAAGCATCATCTTAGACAAATTGTGTGGTTTTCAAGAAATTGGCTTCCACTGCCCAGACTTGGCAGGGATGAAATAGTTGGATTTGTTGAAGAACAGACACGTGATGGACATGGAGGGTCTACCTTGCCTCCTTCTGAACATGAAGAACTGAGGGAAATGTTAAGACTCCTTGCTTCAGATAATGTACCTGGACCACAGATCACTATGAAATATGAGATGCTTCGACTTTGCACAATGAAAACCTTTCCTGGACGTGATCGACCATTTGCCATTAGAATAGTAGGAGTTGGATTTTATTATGCTGGACACAAGGACCAGGTCATATGTTATTGCTGTGGCAACCGTAAAGACAGTTGGACTCTTGGAGACATTCCACTGTTGATTCACCAGAACATGGCTCCAGATTGTGGCTTTCTCACGCATAATGCTCGAGTCAATGTTCCAATTAGAAAAGAAAATTCCTCTGAATCACCATCTCTTGCAGAAGTTCGGCTTTTTGCAGTCCAAAGATTTTATGAGTCAAATCAGTCCGACACAGCACAGAGTGAGTCATCTTTGATGCTTCCATCAAGTGAACAGAATCGGCAACACTATGTATCAGACAATCTGCCAACTGTTTCAGCCAATGTATACTCTGTGGAAGAGCCACCACCAAAGTATCCACAATATGCAGTTAAGAACATGAGGATTAACTCCTTCCAGGGATGGCCAGCAGAACTTCGACAGAGGCCAGAGGAAATGGCTGAATGTGGATTCTACTATGCAGGTACATTAGGCTTTGATGTACTCTGTGTCAATCAATATACAAATGTATGGATCAATTAGGTATTATAAACTCTCTTGATGTAAATTTGGTTCTGTAACTTCATTATGTGTGTGCATTCAGAGACAGCAGTGTCTAGTAACCTATGACTGATTCTTTTTGAAAATATACATTTGGTGTCTTTTTTTCTAAAATTTGTTTAGCAGCTCCTGTAGCCATTTGGAATGAAGATATGTTTAGACAATACAAAGAGTAAAGTATTAGATGCACTGAGAAAATTATATTTGATGAACTGTAGATCTAAGCCAAATTTAAGGTAATACAAGTCCAAATTTTGATATTATTTGCCATTGTTTGAAAATGAAACCATGTACATATGACCCATATGTATATATATTTGAGTGTGTTCTACGTCTTTCTTTGTTTAGATGTGGGAAGGGAGGTAACAAGTTGGAAGTTTAGAATTTTGATATTTTTTTGTATATTAATAAATTGTGCAATTTACTTTATTATTTTGGGTCATAAAAATGAAGACACTGCAGATCATATCATGTCTTATAATAAGCATATGCAATTTGTTTACTTTGTGTTTTCACCAATTCTGAACCAGTTTAAGCATACCAATTTGGTAAAACTTCAATGACTCCCAGTTACATGATTTCTACTTACATTAAATACTTGTAATTTATAGAACCTGATAACATGCTTAATATGTTAAATTTTTTCACTATTGGAAGACAAATTAAACTGAAGAAAACCATGTTTGTTAAATTCCAGGATTCAATGATTGTGTGCGCTGTTTCTTTTGTGGCGTTGGATTGCGACATTGGATGAGTGAAGACGATCCATGGATTGAACATGCACGATGGTCACTGTCATGTGTATATGTACTCAAGATGAAGGGGGAGGAGTTTGTCTCTTTGATAAAGATGGCAGTAGAGATAGCTGAGAGGGTAAGACAATTACTTAGAATAAAATGACAACTTTGTTTATAGATAGTTTGCCCTAATGACTCCAGTAGTATTCCTGTCATAACCCATACTAACATACAGTATGTAAGCATAGCACACTTGTTTAGGATTGTGTCAGACAGTTGTAGCATAACACACTTGTTTAGGATTGTGTCAGACAGTTGTAGCATAACACATTTGTTTAGGATTATGTAAGACAGTTGTAGCATAGCACACTTGTTTAGGATTGTGTCAGACAGTTGTAGCATAACACACTTGTTTAGGATTGTGTCAGACAGTTGTAGCATAACACACTTGTTTAGGATTGTGCCAGTGGTACTTAATTAAGCATAACACACTTGTTTAGGATTGTGTCAGACAGTTGTACTTGAGCATAACACACTTGTTTAGTATTGTGTCAGCCAGTGGTACTTAAGCATAGTACACTTGTTTAGGATTACTATTGTGCAAGACATGGATTTTGTCACATCGCTTTATCTAAGCATAGCACATTCAGACTGTATCAAACAATGGTATTTAAGCATAACACACATTGTTATGGATTGTGTCAAACAGTGATATTTAAGCATAACACACATTTTTATGGATTGTGTCAAACAATGGTATTTAAGCATAACACACATTGTTATGGATTGTGTTAAACAGTGATATTTAAGCATAACACACATTGTTATGGATTGTGTTAAACAGTGATATTTAAGCATAACACACATTGTTATGGATTGTGTTAAACAGTGATATTTAAGCATAACACACATTGTTATGGATTGTGTCAAACAGTGATATTTAAGCATAACACACATTGTTATGGATTGTGTCAAACAGTGATATTTAAGCATAACACACATTTTTATGGATTGTGTCAAACAGTGATATTTAAGCATAACACACATTGTTATGGATTGTGTCAAACAATGGTATTTAAGCATAACACACATTGTTATGGATTGTGTTAAACAGTGATATTTAAGCATAACACACATTGTTATGAATTTTGTCACATAGTGTTATTTAAACACTGCAATTTTCACAGTTTAGCCTTATCTGATGCAAGTTCACTTTGCTCATCATTTTTGTTCTTTTTCAGGAGGCAACAAGAAGCAATAGTGAGGGAAACCAGGCACTAGAAATTAGTAGTAAATCAGTCTCAGCTTTTACAGTAACAGAAGGTATTAAAGGAGATAACTCCACAAGCAAGACATAATATCCACTCTAGGGAGATACAAGCATTTAATTCATCATAATGATGGTATCATATCATGTCAGTTACAGACCTTGTGTGCTGCAAAATATAAAAATACAGTAAAAATTTTCTCAAATCATTAAAATTGTTGCACGTAATTTTTGATAAGAACTGAAATATGACATTACTGATTAAATGTATGTACACTGAAGAAAAGAGGGGGCCTGGAATAAACCAGAGGAATACATTTGATGAAGTAGACAATGCTACCTTTATATAAAACTATAAAGCTAACAGTGAACATCAAGGAAAGCAGTGGTTTACCCAAACAAACGAAAATGCGTAAAAATGTGGACTGAAGACCATGCAACATTATGTATAGTAATACCTGTTAAAGGTGTATAGGAATTACAGTCCACAGGGTAGTTGAACTGTTTCTAATCATTCAAACTAGATTTTGATAAAATAATTTTTCTGACCTAAAATCCCCAGCTATTTAGAATCACTACAAATTCAGTAGAAATAAGTAAAATCATGAAAAGAGACTTGGTATTTTATCGTGTGATACAGACGAAAAGGGTAGTTTGCCAGATGTCAATTTCATTTACACTTCATATGCATTTATTCTTCATTTTATTTTTATTCCATTTGCATTTCGTACATGTTGTAGAAGTTTTGTCAGTACATATTTTACAATTGTTTTGCTGTGTTATTACTTTTTTTTATTGATACAACAACCTGTGATAATTTTGTAACATCAATTAGCATTGTAAGAGCAATTTCACATCTTTTAAGTCATGAAAACGTATTTTTATTAATATTTCATTTAATTTTCATGTTAATTCTTCAGTCTGTTTTGTATATTCATTCTATATTTCCTTTATATTGTATTCATGATTTAATTTATGATTATTCTGCATTTGTGATGTGATCTTTCTGATTCTGCTTGTATATCATTTTCATTTCACTGGTATAAATTACATATTTCAGGGTCTTGACATGGATGTCCACATGCAAAATGCTCCCAGTTTTTAACTGTATGCATTGAAAATATTCCTTGATTAGTACACCATGTGCATGAAAATAAATTTGTAGAATGAACAAAATTGAAGACTATGGAATTGAAGAGTTCAGGAACTAATGATAGTATTATGTATGTTTAGACTGCAATATTTGTGGTGCACATTCAACACAAATAAACACTGCGTTGACAATCATCCATTATGAATGGCAAGATTAGGTTGCAGAATATCACTAATTGATCTTGTTTCATATCTAAAATTAAACATACACTGGACCAGTCTGCAATGTGTAATAAGTGGTCTGATTGAATCTTAGTGCAAGTGTTTTAGGATTCATAATTAGCAAACAGCTTTCTTGAACAGTTACCTTTCATTTGCAAACCATCCAGGTAAGGAAATGTAGGCAGCTCAAAAAAACTTTCTGTATCTAACTAAAAGACATATACTTGTAGGTTCTTTGCCATTTTGAAAAAAAATGGTAGAAATAAGCTTTTAAGCTACGGGATCTAGACTTTTTTGGGCTGAGGAAAAGGTTTGCAAGGCATGTTAGATATCAATATAAAGTATGGCAGAAACAGGTAAAGAGCAATGTTGATTTATTATGAGAAACAAAATCCAAAATATTACATAGCCAAATGAAATCCTCCAATGTTCAAATAATTCCTCTCTGACAAAAGATATCAAAGAAAAATAATATGAAATTGTGTGTTCATTTTTTTGAGATGTTGAAAAAATAAGACAAAAATATAATAATTTTTTCATCATCAGCAAAGGTTATTCACAATGATAAAATAACTATTGTATTGCAATATTTTGCTGCAACATATATGTGTTTTGCGAGTTGGGAAACATGACATTTATTAATATAATTATAGATAACTGTCATATTTCAACACTTGCTATATAGATCTAAACATGATAAAATAGCTATTCTATCTTGATATTTCGCCACAGCATATACATGTATTTATTTGGAGAGCGGTGAAACTATACAGTAATCATTAATATTGTATAGTTTCCTGACTCACAATAGAATATTCAGAATGGTAAAATAAACTATTCTATCTCGATATTTTGCCACAACTTATGTGTTTTTGTGAGTTGTGAAGCTACACAATTATTAAATAGTTACATTAATATTGTATAGTTTCACCATTGATGATAGAGACGTTACTTAATTGAAATGGCTACATAAGTTTTTGTATTTTGTGTATGCTCATTTGAATCGTTCTTTAATACAATCAATCATCTTATGATATTTTTTCATTTCATCATTTTCTTTTTCTTCTGGAATAAGTAAGATCATATCAAATTGTATAGTTGATTTTTTTCTTCTCTGGAAGGTTTTCTATCAAATTGTTAAATAAATCACTAGCATTATCAACTATCCTCTCTTGTTTATCACTGTCCACCTCGAAAATAACCCAGGATGACCCATCTCTTAAAGAATTGATCCTGTGTGCAGGAAACCAAGAATTTGGCTGTTTCTTTCATTGAATTAAATTTAACAATCTTTTTCTTCATAAAGATTGAAGCATAACATCCCTTTACTAATATCACAGGGGTTATCTGAATGATATGTCGATTTTACTTGAATGTGATAATAGTTTTAAAAAATTGTCACATTGTAACAAAATCTTTCAGTTGCATATCTTTCATATCTTGAAAGCATAATTATTTTATATTATTATATCTAAATTATTTATGTCTAAGTAATACTATTAAACAAACAATTATAGAGATCTCAGAATGAATAAATAACCATTCTATCATTGTTTGGCGAATCTACTGTTTTTTTTTAAAATATATATATATTAGACGTAAAAACGGTATATTCTCAAAACGACGATGCAGACATCAAAATGTATAAATAATCATTCTATACAGATATTTTGACCTGGACAAAGAATCAAGTCCGGCAAGAATATTTTCTCTAAGCAAACATAAAAATACAGATATTGTATATATAAAAGCCATACATGAAGATACCTAAAATGATTAAAGATAACTGTAATATTTAGTTGTATTTAATGGAGTTGATGCACATACACTTAGAAATATTCATCAGACTTGGTGTTCAAGAGATATGGATATATATCTTTTATAGACCTCATTTCATGTGTGCAAGCTACCCCATATGGATTTAAATTGATAAATTTACATGAGCCTCAGTCATGATATTGTGTAGGTCTTGATAAGATCTTCAGTTAAGAAATAGCAGCTAGTCTGGTATAATAATGAAATAATTACAGCAGCAGAGAGGTTGTGATCTCATTGAAATGTCTGTTGGGTAAACAAAACATTCAACATTTTAAAAAATACTAACAACAAAAGATAAAGTAACAAAATTAAGCTAACCCATTTTAGAACTCTCAGTTTTTCTTAGAGGCTTTGGTTTTGCATTCTTGACCTAATATTTCTCATTTACATAGGAATCTAAATGACGTTTAAGCAAAAGGTCTGTGCACCATCTCTGCTGCTAAAAGGAAGAACACTGAATGATATCAGTAACTTACTTATGAGGAATGCTTCTTCTTAAAGATGTGATGCAGAATTCTGATTTAGGTCTGTTTATTATCTTTGCTTTGACCTTGATTCTTTGGCATTAGTTGTTCATGTATCTAACCTCAAACCCATTTGGTCATATGAGTTTTTCCTTAGAAATGGCCTTAAAATTGCCAAAGAATGAGAAAAACTGTTAGTTATGAATGAAAGGTAAATTGTACCTTGTCCAACTGTTCTGGTATGGTTCATGTAATGTTATCTGATGTTAAGAAATAGAGGAACTTTCATGAGTGTTTCCATTTTAATCGAACTATTCTAAGCAAGCAAAGATTAAAATTATTAATGTCATACATTTTATTTGGGATGAGTATGATGATACACGGTTCTCTTTGAAACCTATTGAAATAATTCTATACTTGTTGTTGACAAGAAAAGTAAGTATTCATAATAGCAATATACCCGCATGAAACAGACCGCAAGGAAATCCATGGTAGGGAAGGCTCAGAGACAAGGCACCGAAAATCTTCACTACAAGTTTTGGAATCACCGCATCTATTCTTAATTGAATAGATGTGACACAGATTATAAACAACTATAAAGAAATACCACAAAAAAAAAGAAAAACTGGAAACGAACCTGGCACATGATTCTGAACAATGGGACACTATATGGAAAATATTTGCGATATATGAATACAATGCCTGAATAAAGGGACTATGCTAATGAACAACGGAATAATAATATTTACATAAACTGTACACAAATTTGGAACTCTACAATGGACAATACTTTCGAATATTGGACTACGTTTATAAATAATGGAACTATGCAATGGAAAATGCTTATGAATATTGGACTACGTTTATAAATAATGGAACTATGCAATGGAAAATGCTTATGAATATTGGACTACGTTTATAAATAATGGAACTATGCAATGGAAAATGCTTATGAATATTGGACTACGTTTATAAATAATGGAACTATGCAATGGAAAATGCTTATGAATATTGGACTATGTTTATAAATAATGGAACTATGCAATGGAAAATGCTCATGAATATTGGACTACATTTATAAATAATGGAACTATGCAATGGAAAATGCTTATGAATATTGGACTACGTTTATAAATAATGGAACTATGCAATGGAAAATGCTTATGAATATTGGACTACGTTTATAAATAATGGAACTATGCAATGGAAAATGCTTATGAATATTGGAGTACATTTATAAATAATGGAACTATGCAATGGAAAATGCTTATGAATATTGGACTACGTTTATAAATAATGGAACTATGCAATGGAAAATGCTTATGAATATTGGACTACGTTTATAAATAATGGAACTATGCAATGGAAAATGCTTATGAATATTGGACTACGTTTATAAATAATGGACTATGAATATGGAACTCAACAAAAGACTGATTCTGATTTTGGACTATGATTATAAATAATGGACTATGAATATAGGAAACTGGAACATAAATGGACTATGAGTGTTAACGATGAATGATTACACATGAATGGACAATGAGTTAATAATAATGAACTAGACATGCTATAGATGTATTTCAGTTTGCCAAAACTAACTAAAAATGGAACAGATTGGATTTTGAATATGAGTATGAATACTACAACATAAATGGGAATTTAATATACAATTACGTAATCCATAAACAAAACTTAGAACTCTACAAATGACAATATTTCCGATACTTGGACTGTGAAAAAATGGATTATGAGTGAGAACCATGGATTATACATGAAGTGACTATGATTTTAATAATAATAAACTACACATGATACAACTCGGATGAACAGAAAGGATATATTTCAGTTTGTCAAAACTTTCTAAAAATGGGGGAAAATGATTTGGTATGCTAATAATAAATACTATGTAGACTATGAATACAGCAAAAAAAATGTTATGGCTTGTTAATAAATAATATAATGGAAAAATGATTGGCATATTAATAATAAATATTACGTAGACTACTAACAGCGTGGGAAAGGTTGTTCCCTTTGATTTGCCTAAACAAAAGACCAATAAACCGGACAGAACTCAGGCTCGACGTTTTTCCCACAGTGAGAACGTGTGTCACTAACTGACCCAGATTTTACACACTTCTCAAAACACAACTACCGTATACAACAGCACAAACGGAGATTCGATCAAACTGTGCTTAAACTTTGAATACTTTCAACTGAAATCTAGAGTACTGGGAAACAAGAGTACTGTGAAATAAGGATGAATGTGATTGGGCTACACTGAAATCCTTATGATCGTGGAATATTTTCCTTAGGAAAAGATGGAAGTTGCCTAAAACTATAGCTTAGACTAAAACAACACTTTATCTCGATATAGAAATAATTTGAACCCTTTAACTTTTAAAAACTATAACTTTGACTAAAATAACTATACAACGATATATGTTTTGAACACTTTAACTGAAATCTAGAGTACTAGAAAATATGAGTGCTGTGGCATAGAGATGCATGTGCATCCACCACACAGAAATCTTTATGATCGTGGACAATTTTCCAAAGGAATAGAGATGGACGTTGCCTAAACTAGAATTTGATCAAAACAACACTATGCCACGGCATAGAATAATTTAACTGAAATTAAAAGAAACATAAGCAAGCAGACATAAATAATAAAAACAAAATACACTTAATTATTAAAAAAAAACTAAAAATTTAAACAAAAACTTAAAATTTTAATTTAACATAAGTAAGACAACTAAAACCACAAAGGGACTACAGGAAAGGAACCCCCCCCCCTCCCCCGTGACTAACTAGTCCTGAGGGAAGGGAGTACAATCCTAGTTCATGACAGACGGAGCAGGAAACCAGAACTTGCTGCAAGCTCTAGCAGTGAGTGCAATACCCTATACTAGCTCTGGCTGAGGGTAGGGAGTGCGACTCTCTCTGTCTTTTGGGAATAATGTAACTCAACAGATACAACGAACAAAACAAAGAATAACCCTGGCAAAAATTATTAAATATTAATAATAAAAACACACTGATATAGATATTTTAGACATAAACAGGATGTTACCTAAATCTCAAACTAGCTAACATGCTAGGGAGAGTTGATGGGTATCAACACGAAATAATACTGATTTAAGGGAAGTAATATATTTCTTGATACTATTACATTGACATTTTCACTTTGAAGTGTGATTGTATGCCAATGCCTTCCTAACTTTCATAATAATGCCTAGAGTACTGAACAGAGTCGGGGCTTCTAAAAATTCATCATCCTAATTGCTTCCCCTCCTATGTGGCCCTCATGGTCATGTTTTCAGCAGTTTCCTTGATCTGTTGGTAGACACCCCAAGATAATTATCGTTGATAAGGGGCTTGCTGTCACAGAACAGACGGTCCCACATAAACCATCCTTAAAGACTAATCTCAAACAAAATATCCATTAGAAATAATTTTCATGTAATGTTGACAGAAATACATCACCCAAGGTTTAAGGCAAGACTTCCAAGTAGAGAATCATCTGTAATTGGTGCATTAGGAAATGCAATGATCCTAATCACGTACATTTAACAACCGGAGCAGGAGTGAAAATGTCATGCCTTGTTAATGGAAAATGGGTTGTTGACAGTTAAGTGGGAACTTTTGATTTAGTTTTTCTTCTTTATCAATCGGAGTTTCTGGCTACATTTGGTGCCGTCTTATCCAGTTTATTCCCCCCCCCCATCCCCCCAGTCTCAGATGTATCTGTATTGGGGATAGATAATCAATATAGATTCCTTTGTCCAGTTAAGGTATTACGTTTCTATTTGGCTAAATTAAACAGGGACAAGAATGGGTCAGAACCTAATTATCTTGATCTTAAATGTACTCCTGATATTTTGGCAGGCATGATCTCCAGGTGGAATGTTCTTTAAAATGAACTGTGAATTATTTCATGAGAATCAAAGCACAGGAGGTCAAAGCTTTTGCTGCATTTTGGGCATTTCTTAATCAATATGATTTGGATGATGTCTTGAAAACCGTATTCCGGAGATCTCTTCCCACTTATTGTTCTAACACCAGTCAGTGTCACCCCAAAATGAGATAATGTATGTCTTAGGCCAAATTGTGTCAGGTCAGCAATTTTTCAGTGTGCATTAGAGCACCATACCGACAGCACAAGGTAACTTCATTTTGAAAGATTGTCTTAAGATCATCAGCCTTCCACCAAACTAATTAAATTAGTAATGGAATAATTGCATAGTAATGCATTTTGGAGTGCAACTAATTTTACCTGCTAATACTGCCAAATATCTCTTCTCCCTCGCTACTCTGGTGTCCCTTTTATTCTTGGTCAATGTCACCTTAGCCTTTCATATTATTTGTGATATCATTTGGTGTTTTATACATGTTACACATAGCATATTTGTATGTGGGTATCTTGTCCAAAATAATTGATGTCATATGATAAAATATTTAATGACAGTTGTCACCTTCTGACTGACATTATCTAATAGAAATCAAAATAATTTCCTTCACTAGCTTCCAGCAATAGTAGTACAGCCGATTCTGGTGCTGTCAAAGACGCATCAGCCAGCACAGGAGTTGCAGGTGGTAATACCACTGGAGCAGCAGCATCCACTCCATCACATGGCAATATAGAGATACAGAAATATTTGTTGACAGATGCAGCTCAGAGTGTACTAGACATGGGCTACCAACCCAAGCTGGTGCAGCGGGCAATTGAAAGAGTACTATTAAACAAAGGTTGGTTACAGACACATTAAGTCATTCAATTGATAAACATATTTTGGCTATGATCTCATAATTAAACTAATTGGGTAAAATCTTAGTATACCATTGTTATAAAAAAAACAACAGGTGGTCTAGATTGAGGGCAGTGAAGAAAGATAATTATTTTGAAACTAATTTTCATAGGCCTGCTAATATTGTTCAAAATTTTGCAAACTATATTTTTACTGCATTGACAATGAAAAATTAGTTAATTTTTTGTTTACTTCAATTTTTTACTGGGTTGTAGTCTTAACGTTAAAAATAAATTAGATATTCATTGATCATGCATATAATTTGGCTTTAACAAAGTCGGTAAAAGACATCTAAGATGATTGTCCACATTATATGTGATCCCATACCTAGCTTTTTCTTTAAATGTTAGCCAGGCTGTTTCTGTCATGAAACTGGGACTCAAATATTATCAGACTGAGCTTAATTTTACACTTTAATGCATATTTATTCAATATTTTGTTAATTGGAACTAGGAGTTCAAGATCTGACAGGACAAATTATTATGGAGGCTGTATTTGATATTGAAGAAGAGAATAAGAAACAGTCTCAAGCTCAAGCATCTTCTCAGTCTGCTGAAATAATGGAAAGTCATGATAAAAATAACGTGACTTTATTTTAAAGTTTCTCATCGTTTCCTTTGAAAACATGCCTAATCATTTTAATGCTGGGGAGGAGGTCAGTTATCTCCCAAATCTACCAATCACAAAGAGATGTGACATTTTTTTTTACCTTTTATTTGGTATAGAGATGAAATGAAACCCGTCTTGATATAATGACTGTATGCAAATAAAAGACCTCTCAGTAGCAATTTATATAATTTACTTTACTTCATTATTTTCTTTCACCATAAAGCAATAAAGTTTTATTTCTCCATGAGTGTTTAAGTCCTTGTCATATACAATAGAATAAAGTGCAATACAATACAATACAATGCATTGCAAATAAATACGATACAATACAATACAATACAATACAATACAATACAATACAATTCAATGCATATCAAATCAATACAATACAATACAATACAATAAAGCACAATCTAATGCAATGCAATACAATACAATGCAATACAATACAATACAGTACAAAAATACAACATAATACAATACAATAATATAATACAATGCAATACAATACAATGCAATTCAATACAATGCAATACAATACAATACAATACAATACAATCAATGCAATACAATACAATACAATACAATACAATACAATACAATACAATACAATGCAATGCAATACAATACAATGCAATACAATACAATACAATACAATACAATACAATACAATACAATACAACACAATCTAATGCAATGCAATACAATACAATACAAAAAATACAACCCAATACAATAATACAATACAATACAACACAATCTAATGCAATGCAATACAATGCAATGCAATGCAATACAATACAATACAAAAAATACAACACAATACAATAATACAATACAAATACAACACAATCTAATGCAATGCAATACAATACAATGCAATACAATACAATACAATAAAATACAATCAATGCAATACAATGCAATACAATACAATCAATACAATGCAATGCAATGCAATACAATGCAATACAATACAATACAATACAATGTAATGCAATACAATACAATACAACACAATCTAATGCAATGCAATACAATACAATCAATACAATGCAATACAATACAATACAATACAATACAATACAATACAATACAATGCAATGCAATACAATACAATGCAATACAATACAATACAATACAATACAATACAATACAATACAATACAACACAATCTAATGCAATGCAATACAATACAATACAAAAAATACAACCCAATACAATAATACAATACAATACAACACAATCTAATGCAATGCAATACAATGCAATGCAATGCAATACAATACAATACAAAAAATACAACACAATACAATAATACAATACAAATACAACACAATCTAATGCAATGCAATACAATACAATGCAATACAATACAATACAATAAAATACAATCAATGCAATACAATGCAATACAATACAATCAATACAATGCAATGCAATGCAATACAATGCAATACAATACAATACAATACAATGTAATGCAATACAATACAGTACAACACAATCTAATGCAATGCAATACAATACAATCAATACAATGCAATACAATACAATGCAATACAATACAATGCAATGCAATGCAATACAATACAATACAATACAACACAATACAATACAATACAATACAATACAATACAATACAATACAATACAATCAATGCAATACAATGCAATACAATACAATACAATACAACACATTACAATACAATACAATCAATATAATGCAATACAATACAATACAACACAATCTAATGCATTGGAATAGAATACAATACAAAAAATACAACACAATACAATAATACAATACAATACAACACAATCTAATGCAATACAATACAATGCCATGCAATACAATACAATACAAAAAAATACAACACAATACAATAATACAATACAATACAACACAATCTAATGCAATACAAAATACAATACAATACAATACAGTACAATCAATGCAATACAATACAATACAAGACAATCAATACAATACAATGCAATGCAATACAATACAATACAATACAATACAACACAATCTAATGCAATGCAATACAATACAATCAATACAATACAATGCAATACAATGCAATACAATACAATACAATCAATACAATACAATGCAATGCAATGCAATACAATACAACACAACACAACACAACACAATACAATACAATGCAATTCAATATAATGCAATGCCATACAATACAATACAATACAATACAATACAACACAACACAACACAACACAATACAATACAATACAATAAAATACAATACAATACAATACAATACAATACAATACAATACAATACAATACAACACAACAATGCAATGCAATGCAATTCAATGCAATGCAATACAATGCAATGCAACACAATGCAATGCAATGCAATGCAACGCAACGCAATACAATACAATACAATACAATACAATATAATACAATACAATCAATACAATGCAATGCAATACAATACAATACAACACAATCTAATGCAATGCAATACAATACAATACAAAAAATACAACACAATACAATAATACAATACAATACAATACAACACATTCTAATGCAATGCAATACAATACAATGCAATGCAATACAATACAATACAAAAAATACAACACAATACAATAATACAATACAATACAACACAATCTAATGCAATGCAATACAATACAATGCAATACAATACAATGCAATACAATACAATTCAATACAATACAATACAATGAAATGCAATACAATACAATTCAACACAATCTAATGCAATGCAATACAATACAATGCAAAAATACAACACAATACAATAATATAATACAATGCAATACAATACAATACAATGCAATTCAATACAATACAACACAATACAATACAATACAATACAGTATAATACAATACAATACAATGCAATGCAATACAATTCAATGCAATACAATACAATACAATCAATGCAATACAATGCAATGCAATGCAATACAATTCAACACAATCTAATGCAATGCAATACAATACAATACAAAAATACAACACAATACAATTTAATAATAAAATACAATGCAATACAATACAATACAATGCAATTCAATACAATGCAATACAATACAATACAACACAATACAATACAATACAATAAAGCAATACAGTATAATACAATACAATACAATACAATCAATGCAATACAATGCATTGCAATACTATACAATACAATACAACACAATCTAATGCAATGCAATAAAATACAATACAACACAATCTAATGTAATGCAATGCAATACAATACAAAAATACAACACAATACAATACAATAATATAATACAATACAATAAATACAATACAATACAATGCAATTCAATACAATGCAATACAATACAATACAATACAATACAATACAATACAATAATACAATACAGTATAATACAATACAATGCAATGCAATACAATTCAATGCAATGCAATACAATACAATGCAACACAATGCAATACAATAGAATATAATACAATATAATACAATACAATCAATGCAATACATTGCAATGTAATATAATACAACACAATACAATCCAATAATACAATACAGTATAATGAAATACAATACAATGCAATGTAATACAATGCAATGCAATACAATACAATACAACACAACACAATACAATACAATAATACAATACAGTATAATGCAGTACAATACAATGCAATGAAATACAATTCAATGCAATGCAATACAATACAATACAACACAATACAATACAATAATACAATACAGTATAATACAATACAATGCAATGCAATACAATTCAATGCAATGCAATACAATACAATACAAATCAATACAATATAATATAGTATAAAATAATATAATATAATACTACAATTAATCAGCAGAATCAATTTTAGGGATATTGATCATATGCATCAGTTCATAAAAGATATTTGGTCTGCATGATTGTTTATCTTCAATGGATTTAGTAATTTCTACAACATCTTGCAGAATCCTCTACTCAAAATCAACCAAAGACAGCTTATATAAATTGTATTCAGATTTCCATCAACTGAGTGTCAATTCTTGTATTTCTACAAGGAACTGTAGATAAGCCAAATACAGGATGCAGCTTACATCATTGCCTTCCATTTTGGATTTTCGTTAGGATTCAAACTTGAATTCTTTAAAACATTTAATTACTAGGGCTTTAAAAATTTAATTTGTAAATTATTCTTGGATTAGTTTTGGATTTAATTCATAAAACAAAGTTCTTTTTCCATTTTTGTAATTTTTTTCCAATGAAATAAACTATTTGTTACATTTTACAAAGCTTGTTGTTTTCACTTTTTCTGTGTTAATGTTTATTAGAGCCTAAACACATAGCAATTTAGTTCTGTAATTTTAATGCCCCTTCTTCTTTATAGATTATGTTGGTAATTTTTAATTAGGTTAGAATTTCAGCTAATTACTGGTTATATTAATTACAACTAAGTACAATATTTATAAATAATATTAGCATAGTTTAAAACTATTGAAGGAAGTTTAACAGTAGACTCTGAAGTAATACAAATATGAATAACTTCAATTCCACTAAACATCTCTATCTTACTGACATCTGCCTATCCTAACTTTTATGTTCCACTTCAAGTGAGGAAGACATATTGTGTTTTGTGCTTTCTGTCTGTCTGTCTGTCTGTCATATTATGAGTGGTGGTACATGTTTAAAGATTATATATTTTGCTGCAGGTTGTTTTAAACTTCATTGAATGATTTGGTCAATGAATTAATGTTTTCTTTTTTAATGTCAGTGACTAAAATATAATGTATGTGCTTTATAAACTTTTTTTATTGTGGCATCATATATTTGATTGTGTGATGTATGCTTATATTTGATCAAATAATCATGTATTATGTAACAATACATAAAAATGTGTATGTTAATTTAAAGTCATCAAAGCAGTTATACATAATATTGAATCCAAGCATTATATTCAGATCAAGACTTTTCTTGCTACAGATTAATAGCTAAAGTTCATAAATGTTAATGGAATATAAGTAACATTCTTATTTAGATTAAATATATTGTCAATGTGATTAAAAATGCTCAAATCTCATTTAAGTATGATGAGTATTTTTACAATTTCCATAAATATTTTGACCATATCAAAGCGATTTATTGCCAGTGATTGACTCAGTACTACATCCATTTCCCAGTCTGCCAGCTTTTGATGTGACTGTTAAGAACAATGACAATATAAGTACATGTATCAAGTTCTTTGGATAATCTGGTGGCCCTTTTATTTATAAGTACTTTTCTTTCTGTCAAGGTGCTGAGGCTACAAAAGAGGAGTCACCGGAGGAATCACAACTTGATCTAGAAAAGATAAAGAGAGAACACAGAGAATTACGTGATGCCACACTTTGTAAAATCTGCATGGAAAACACCATCAGTGTAGTTTTTCTGCCTTGTGGTCACCTGGTGACATGTCCTGACTGTGCCCCAGCCATGAGGAAATGTCCAATCTGCAGGACATTGATTAAAGGGACAGTGAAGACATTTTATGGCTAATTGGTATTACATCCAAGTCTTAGAATCAACTTCATCATAAGCTGTGTTTCTAATGCTGCTTAATAGCTTGGTTCTATATTATTAGTTAATTGGTTTGTTCTGACTTGGCTGTGCTTGGTACTGATCTGGATCCATCTGTGGGGAAATTCTTAGTATATAGGTTTATATCATCAAGTTCTATGACAAATTTGACAATGTTGATATCCATTTATATTAATGTGGCTGTCTTATTACTGCAGTCGAAGAAATATCTCTGATCAGACTATATATAGTCCCCCTCTTATACGGCCACCACTTCTGCACTGGGAAAGTACCCTTATAAGACAGGTGGCCTTTTCAGAGGGAGGGGCTAAATTTATTATAAGAAGTACGTAGTAAGAAATGTACATAGTAAGAAAGCTACATACTTCAAAACATTAAATATCTTCATCTAAATGTAAATTAAGCATTAAAAGGTACTTTTTGGTATAATAAAAAATGTATTTCAACTGAATATACGTTACTATTTTTTTCTTCTTGGCCACCCGCTTCTTACGGCCAGAATCCCTTGGCACCGATGAGTTTTAGTCCTACATGTAAGACATAGCACATGTTGATTTTGTTTTGGTGCCAAAACATAAATATCATCGTCAGGTCTTACATGTAGGACTACGATAAGTTTGTATTCAAAAGTACCCCTCAAGAACAGCCATCCCTCTAACGTGACCAGCGGCCAGCATTTTAGTACAAAAAATGTAAAATGTCCCCCTCATGAATGGCCACTTTTGTTTCTTCAAATGTATCCCGAACCAATAATTAATTCAAATCTTGACGTAAGCTAAGCAATTTTGAGTGTCAAGTTTCCGTTAAAAGTGTCGACTAAAGATTTATAGTATATCATTATCTATAAAAGTCAATGTTTACAGGAAATGGGCTCAATAATGTTATGATAGAGTTTGGGGTTTAACACCTATGTCGAGTTCTTCTCTTTGATGATTATAACCAGACGTAATTGTTAATCATACCAGGATCAGCATAGGCTAAAAATAAATTTTGTACATTGGCACACAGAGAACTTTGACGAAAAAAAAAACAGGTTACCAGACAAAGACCTGAAAAGTCACATGACAACAAATTTATGGCTTCCCTTACGAAGACTGTATTTTGTACCTTCGACACAAGTTTTGTCTGCATAATTAAATTGCATACAGTCAGCAACAACTGAATAAATCATTACCAAACATTAAATGTCATCTCGTTAATGGATACATTAATTTAAAAGAAAGTCGGTTGTTCCACTCAATGACATCGGGGGGGGGGGGGGAGAGGGGGTGAACTTGCTGAACTATTTTATGTAGAAAAGACTCAAAGAAAACTAGTTTATGTTGAAATATTTTGAATAAACAAAGTCATAACCAAAAAGAAGGTTATTCAGCAGCAGTGGGAAAATGGAGCAAATGAAAGATAATTTTGTATGTACCAAGATGTAAATGACAATTTTGAATCCATTTGCAATGTGCAGGACAACAATACACACTCACATATCACACTTATGCCAAGATAGAAATAATAGTAATGTATATTCAGTTGAAATAAATTTGTTATTATAACATAAAGAACATTTTAATGATTAATGTTACATTTAGACGACGATATTTAATGTTTTGAAGTATGTAGCTTTCTTATTACATACTTCTCATAATAAATTTTGCACCCCTCTGGAAAGGCCACCCATCTTATAAAGCCACTTTCCCAGTGCAGACGGGGTGTCCATATAAGACGGGTACTACTGTTTTTAGAAAAGGTGGAAATATTTGACAAATTATCTATATTTCCACCTTAATCAAGTTTTTGCAGGAGAAAAATATTTAAAAAATTG
Organism: Unio delphinus; assembly: GCA_029339505.1. Classification (NCBI taxonomy): domain Eukaryota; kingdom Metazoa; phylum Mollusca; class Bivalvia; order Unionida; family Unionidae; genus Unio; species Unio delphinus. The sequence continues at coordinate 1,083,585 of JAQISU010000155.1, read as the reverse complement.
GGTGATCTACATTAACCTCTAGGATGCATGCCTTCACAACCCTATTTATCCTACTACAAGAAGTTGCTCTAGTTTTGCATTGATATAGTGTTTGTCCATTCTTATGGACTAGTGTTTGGCCTAACATCTGCACCCAGAACTTTTACCAGAATAATGGGAGTAGTTGCCATCTACCTATGATCACTGTGGATTCCTGTCCACCATTATTTTGATGACTGGTTGATCTACAATAGCTTGTTAAAGTCCTTCAGTCAATATATGACCTGCTGCATGTCCATAGTGACCCATCTGAGCTTTTAACTCAACCTAGACAAATTGCAGTCTGTGTATTTTTCTTACATGAGGATAAAGATTAACCTGTGTTTAGTGGGACAGGGCAGGTATAATAATTACCCTGTTCATGGTGCTGAGACTAAAGATGTTCCTGGCTGCCCTGTATATATATATATATATATATATATATATATATATATATATATATATATATATATATATATATATATATATATATATATCTACCAGGGACCTTGAACTCTGTAGAATACCTGGTTACCCTAGGAAGACTGCACTTGTTCTGCCACCATGCATTTTCTTCTTCTGGTGAACTGGAAACCACACAGTGATCCCCTGATTGCTCAGGCTTCGCTTTAACAAGATTTTTACCACAACTTGAGTTGGTGGTCAATTCTAGATTGGAGTCCCCATGCACAGCTTAGTCCTCACTGCTATCTGTTCACATGTCCACTTTCTTGTGGCCTGAAGGGCAAGTTCTGTAGGGTTCATGGTCCCAATAAAAACACTACCCTCTATATAATTTGGAAATGGTGGGACAGTATTCCTAGCCTAACAGGGATACATCACAAACAAGTATTTGCTATGTGATACCTCCTCCAACAGCATGTCTGTAGTTGCATACCTCAGAAGACAAGAAGGCACACATGCCACTTAGTGCATGAAGATTTGGAAACTACTCATCTGGACAACCTTAGAAGGGATAACTCTACAAGTTAATCACTTTCCTGGATAAAAGAATATTTTGGCAAACATCATGTCTAGGAGAGGCAAGATAGTCCTCACAGAATAGTCTCTACCCCAATCTATTGCAGACTTCATGTTAGTGTCAAGAATTTGGGGGGATATTCTAGATGGGCTTGTTTGCAACAAGACTAAACAAAAGCACCTCTTTTACATTTCCCAGTCCCAATCCAGTGAACCTAGTTAGTCTATGCTTTCAGCCTGAAATGAGAATTTCTGTTTGGTTACAACTCCACTCTTTAGGATGGTGCAGCAAGTGCTTCAGAATCTTAGGACCTCCACTTAGCTCATTTTCATAGCCTCCTTGTTGCCTCAAAGATCATATTGATCGTTTCAACCAGGTGGTAGACAAGCATATGAAATTGCTTCATTGGCACAGTGCAAGGTGCTCTCTACAATGCAACGTCCTACAGATTTTCACCTAAATGTTTAGCTCATCTCCAGTGATCTATTCATTTGGACACATTTTCAAGCAATGTTGCCATTCATGTACAGAACAGTGATGGGTAATGCATTACTGATATTAGGACCTTGGGAGGCTGAGTGCTTTAAGGTGCTTGCCTTTAGAGATTACTGCTATCTCACCTTGTCTGATTGGGTTCGATTTTCAGACTCAGCCAATATGGGTATATAAGAAAGCTTGCCATTAACTTCTGATAGGTTTGTGGTTCTTTCTTGTGTTTTCCCTCAACCAAAGATACTTGCCATGATTGTATAGCCAATCATGTGCTGAAAAATGACATTATAACTCATACCAAGAAAAACTGATGCTAAAATGTTCTTTAAGGGTGTTGAAAATAATTGTAATGATGTAATACCTGTCACTATTGCCAGATTTGCTCCTCCCACCCTGCTCTGATGTCCCATGGGTAGTCATATTCTGGAAATGATGATGGCTGCTGCACATGAGGCATTGATGCAAGGTAACAGATGGGATCTTTATTACCTGGGTTGGAACCTTCCAGAGTTCACTGGATAGGTTAAAGCTTGGAAGGATGAATTTTTATTACTGTATAACCTGATGAAATTAGATAGTTGTGGAGTGTGATGCTTTGATGAAAATGGGCAGTTGTGTTTTCATTAGAACACTTGTTTCAGTAATTAGAACAAACAATTATAATGGGACTGACTAGCTGAAGTCAGCGACCATCATGACTGAAACTTATATGAAGTGTGTGAAACTACATGTTTCATCAAGACTGAATTATGGACACAGAAAGCTGATTTTAATGAGAATCACAGACTTGATATGAGATAGGTTCCTTTATATAAGTGTGACAGATTTATTCTGTCTTTCAGTGTGAAAAACTAAATGGACATTATGTTCTAACATAAAGTTAATATGTTCCAGTTCTACTGATAATGAGGAAAATGCCTTGCTGAATGCAACACAGGTGTTGAGGAGTGTATTTTGTTTTAATTTTAAATAAACCTGTAAATAGTAGTTTTATTTTATGGATTTTTTTTTCTTAACCCATCACATTTGTACAAATATTTGACAGTAGTGGTGGGATACTCTTAATGAATTATTCCATTGGTTGCATTGGTTTTAATTGGTTGCATTGGTTTTAATTGGTTGCATTGGTTTTAATTGGAATTTCTCAACATTATGAAATTTTGCAATTAGGATACATGTTTTGTTGCTCATACATTTCATCAATGACGCATCACTATAAGTGCATTACATTTGTGGAGTGATTGTCTTAAGTTGTTTCCTGGATTTAAATTGTTGCGATATATCAGAGTGTATTATGTCTTAGATATATTAAGATTTGGGCAATTCTTATTCATTACTGAGAATTTGTTGAAGGAGGACTTGATGCCCCATCCCAAAAGGCATAGGTACACTGTTTGATGCCTTAATTCCTACTTCAATACACAAAGTAGGTACACTGTTTGATGCCTCAATTCCTACTTCAATACACAAAGTAGGTACACTGTTTGATGTCTTAATTCCTACTTAAATACACAAAGTAGGTACACTGTTTGATGCCTCAATTCCTACTTCAATACACAAAGTAGGTACACTGTTTGATGCCTTAATTCCTACTTCAATACACAAAGTAGGTACACTGTTTGATGCCTTAATTCCTATTTCAATACACAAAGTAGGTACACTGTTTGATGCCTCAATTCCTACTTCCATACACAAAGTAAGTTGTGATGTGAGGAAAATTGTAAAAGTTAGAATGGGATTTTGAGACATTGGAGAGAAAATGTCAATGAGATCTTGAAAGTTTAGGAAATGTTGCAAGCAACATCAGAAATAAAAACTTTCAGAGGCCATTTGTAAGGTCAGTAGTCTATGATGGCTCAAAACCCTATACACTGTATATAACAATTTTGCTTATTTATGTTAGCATTTATGTATGAGCTACATGTATAAATATATTCAAGTAAAGAAATATAGTTTCAGTGATTGTTTTATGTATGTGCTTCCCAGACTTACCTTTATCAGCATAACAAAAGTCAACCAAACATTCCTTATATCAATTTAAAAATATTTACCTGCTGTCTAAATCCATATTCATACTCAGCCCCTATAATCATGGCTTAATTGGTTATCAAATCTAAATCTATAAAAACCTGTTTATAGCAACAACAAAAAAATAGTAGTTTTTGTTATGCATGTTATACTTGAATATTATACATAGTTAAAACAGAGGCAAAGATTTTATGCCAAATATTTTAATACAAACATTTAATACAATGTGGTATGGCTTTTTTATTAAATAAGTTTGACATATTTCAAATATTGGGCATAATGATGCAAACAATGTCAATGATTTTGTTAAAGTAATACAAAGATATTCCCATTGTATGTTTTACTCTGAACTGATTCCTAAAAAGTATTTGTTGTATTTAATAGCTTTTATTAGAATGTAAATATATCGAGACAGCATCATATTAAGGTGACTTTCATAATAACCTTTGTAGTTCTTCTGTTCATTAAACAGAAATGCTTATGTGATAGTCTTTTGTCTGTTTTCTGTCAATTAGCACAAGCTTAGGTAGTTATTGCTGCACTTCATAAACTACTGTTTTGATTCCAAATAACAAACACATTCATACCAAGGTCTTATTGGTCATAAATGTCAGTGGTACTCCTTGGACATCAAATATCACAACCAAGCTGGGCATCTTGAAAATGTATTAATACCTCAACAAAGATGGTATTGTTGACACGAGGCCTCAGTTAAAGACTTCATTTGATATATAGATTTTGTACTTGATCTTTAACATTAAACACCTTACAACTAAGAGAGTTCAACTTATAGGTATAACATACTTGTATTAAACTGTCAAAAGCATGACTTAAGTCTGCATATTTTAATTGAAACCACTTACCACAACCCACTTGTTCATAGTGAATTGTAATTATTGGGCAAATGACATTAATTGGAATTATCCATTCAGTTTACTTTTATTCATTTTTTTACAGGTTGGAATGGTTCTAATTTAAATATTTAAACATTTTATAAGATATTTTCAAATTGTATTTATATCCAATTGCTCATTTTCTATTCCTATCAATCTATTGTAACAATATTATGTACTATTACAAATATTTTCCAGTCAGTCTTACTATTACCCCAGAAATTGGAATTTCTAATTATTTCCTGTTAACACAATGTGCCTTATAACAGTTCATCATTCATCATTGAGTTTTAATTAATTTCATTTAATTTTAAATCAAACAATCTAATACATATGCATTTACATATACATCTTTACAAAAATGAGAAGTAATGTTTCTTTTTTTTTTGTTTTATATATCACTATATTTATTTCAAGAACTTGTCATTTAACACTTTGTCTTGTTAAACAGATTACCGGTAAACATGTTTTGACTGAATAAATCTCCATGTACTATGTATTTGTACACAAAGTGTTATGAATTAGTTTCATGCTGAGCTTATATTTTTATTAAACATTATTAGCTCTATCAGTCAAATACCAGAAAATCATAAAGAATGGACAGTTGTTAAGCATTTTGTTTTCATCTGTCCGGTGGCATAAGTTTGCTATACTACATCTAAACTACTTGGAGAATTTGGAACTGTACACATGTACATTCCAATGTCTAGTTGGTTGTAAATGAAAAGAGCACTACTTTGCATATCAACCATATTGAAAATTGTTTTATCACTACTTCTTCTGAGCAACTGGTCATATCAACACCAAGTTTTCATTAAAAGACTTCAAATGATGTTTAGATGGGCCTAAATGACAGTGATGCTGATCTTGTGTCCAATATGGCCATCTCAACTGCTGTTGCGTAATCTTATAGCTATTTCTGTTAAACATAAAATTACTGACATCCATTATGGCTGCCACAGCAGACATCTTTAAAATCTTGTTGCTATACTTCTCAAGGAGGGATGGTCACTGACATGGCATCATCACGAACAAGATTTCTTATTATGTCTAGTTGGCCGTGAATGAAAATGGTGCTGATATGAGATCTAGAATGAACTTTATATCATTATTTACCATGAATACATGTTGCTATTGATATGGGCATTTTACTAAAATAATTTTGGTGATATGTAGTTGATCCTAAAAGGAAATGTTGATATTACATACAAAAGCAAATGTTGTTGATATTACATACAAAAGCAAATGTTGTTGATATTACATACAAAAGCAAATGTTGTTGATCATACAAAAGTGCCACAACGAAAATGGTGCAGATACAATATCAAGTATGGCCACCATGGCTGCCAACTTAAAAATATTATCTGTCGCATCAAAAATCATTATACTACTATAACTGAATGGAAGTTCATATTGGCATAGAGATTTAACCAGAAGATATCTTGGCATTTATTATGATTCAGAATGTAAATGGTACCGATATTGCATCAAATATTTTCACAGCAAAAAAGAAAGGACGTGTGTCTGATATTCGACGTGGACGCCATTTTGAAAATCGTTTCAAAATTGCTATAAATCTTAAGTCTAATTGACCTGGGAAATTCACGAATCTGTTACCAATACTCAAAATTGTACACGTGAAGTAAATTAATAAACTAGATACTCTCGAAAATATGGAAATCCTGGAGAGGTGAAAATGAACCAGAGAACAGAAAAGTTTTAATGAAATTTACAATTGAAACTTCCATAAACACGTTTTTGTGAGGCCTGTGCAGGAAAAACGTTTTAATGAACAATGAATGTACACAGTGTCCATGAGCATATCAGCTTAGAAGAAAGAATAGTATTGCGGAAAGTTGAGGGGGGTGGGGTGGGGTGTTGTTGATAGTATCTTTGTTTTTTTTTCTTCAGAATGATAAAAACGAATAATCACAGACCATTTTCTCAGACAAGGCACAGTTACAAAGATCTTACAAATATATTGTATAAAACAAAAGCTGACCAAGTCATCTCACTCGAATGTGTTGATTCTGGAGATGACACAAAACGTTTTGGTGATGTTTGGGGTTGTTTTAGCGCTCAAAAGCTTGAAGTAGTCGTTACTTTTGAAGGCCATACATACACAACAAATTAAGATTAACGACAGGTATTTTAAAATAACTCTTAAGTCAATATGAAATTGGAAAACTGCCTAGTTATTTGAACTGGTCTAGTCGATCACAGGATATAACTTTTATAATTCGACTGCAACAAGATTTCCATATTCACGACATAACACTTGATGATGATATAAATACAATAAATATTGAGTGACTTGAATGAAGCAATTAATTATGGATACGTGTGTGTATATATAATCCAAATATTGGATTAATTACCATACGAACGCACAAATGTAATAATTAAAAATACAAATCCATTACTTTACAAAATATAAGGACAAGGAGTGAATGATCACAGTGATTTTATAATAAAAAGATGGATATAGTTTTACTAAGCTAGCAAACAATGCCGAATTTACTCGTGTAGTAAAATAAATTTACCCAGTGAAGTTATGCAAACAAATAGGGACAGATATACAACTTATCTGTATGCAGTCTCGAAAGATACAATGGGTTTTACGAACCCCAAAATTAGTCCACGCTTACAAGGTTCTATGTAAAGAGATACAATCCGTCATCAGCACTTTATTTCAGCTCCAAGGCTGCTACAGTTCAGCTTCAGCAACAGAAGGGGAGAATCAGACAACTTTTTACAGGCGTCGACGAGGCAAACTAAGGCTTTCACGAAAATGTTATATAGAAGCGTCGATTTGGTAAACTGAGGCTTCCTCATAAATCGTCCCCATGGTAAAAGAAAGTACTCCGTGTGGTTGTCGCGCCCCCGTTGCTGCTAACGGGTTAACAATTTTCTTTTACGATTTCGATTTCGATATCGCGTCCAAGGATCATGCAAATTTATCGTTACAAATCCATGTGGGGTTGACTGAGCAGGACTAAAGAAATTTCTAAAGACATTATAATTCATATCACCGCCGCACCAAGTCTGATGAATATTTCGTATCGTATGAATATCAACTCCGTTGAATACAGCAAGAATATTGCAGCTATCTCTGATCACTTTTGGTATTTGGGTGTACCGTTGAGTAACATATATCACATCAGTGTTTTTATGCCTGCCTCTGGAAAATACCCTAGCAGGATTCTTTTGATTGTCTAACATGACATCATCATATACAACTAAATTGTTAATACCTCCATCAATATCATCAATACTCTGTGCTTCTTCGATATCGGTTATAAACTCGATGACATTATAACCAGCAATCTCTGAAGCGTTCTTGTTAAAATCCTTTAACACTTCGTAGCATCGCTGATCGTCTACACTAGAAGCTATTAAATACAACTGATCCCATTTCATCCATCTCGTTATTAAATTAAGTAGCAGTTGTGTCGTGCCACTTCAAGATGATCCGATTATAATCATACGAATAGAATTCGGTAGTGCTACATGATGCTTAACTGATTCTCTGGTTTTTGTCGCCGAAAAATCAATTACATTCATATTATAAATATATTATGGATCTATATTGTGTGAAATGTAAGGCGCGTACTGGCAGAGATGGCTTGACGACGATTACAACTAAAAAAAAACCGATCAGCACTTTCTGGTAAGTGTGTACAATGTAGTACAAAGAAATTTAAATTTATTTCTACGAAACCTAATTTTAACAAAAACGAGGAGGTGATATTGCCGCCAAGCTAGTAAAACTCCAGGGAACGCCATGGGCAAAGTATCCAGGAGAAAAACACCTTCCAGGGTATAGTTATTGTGGACCCGGGACCAAACTTGATATCAGAATCGATGATCAAAACCAACCGAAAACCGATGAAGAACCAATAAACGCTATTGATAAGGCGTGTCATGCTCATGATGTTGCTTATAAAAGCAGCAATCTGCAACATAGACATATCGCAGATGTGAAATTAATTCACGCATTGAATTCAATCACTGATAAATCCTTCAAAGAAAAACTGGCTTCATGGTTGATAAAATCGGCGATGAAAGGTAAATTAATGATGGGTGCTGGTAATTAATAACAACATGGAATCTATGTATTATTCTCCGAAAGGATACTGGAGGGGTAAAGCATCAATTGGTAAACTCGCTAGAGCCGCAAAGGTGAAAAATACTACTGCAGCTAATTGGTTGTCTAAACAAGCGATATGGCAAATTTATCTACCACCGCCTCAACAAATTAACTACTCGCATTTTGATGTGACCGTTCCTAATGAAGTTCATCAAGCTGATATATTATTTCTGCCGTATGATGGTTTTTACAATACGCGCTAACTGTAGTTGATGTTGCTAGTCGATACAAACAAGCAGAACCGCTAAAGATAAAATCATCAACTGAAGTCGCTTCTGCGTTTGAAAGGATTTATCGAAGGTGTCCTCTGCGCTGGACAAATCTATTACAAGTTGATCCTGGCAAGGATTTTCAGGGTGCGGTTCTATCAATAATGAAAAATCATAATACTGCGTTACGACGAGGACATACTGCACTACATCGCGATCAGGCAATTGTTGAACGATTTAATCGGACGCTTGCTTAGCGGTTATTTGGATATCAATACGCGAAGGAGTTTATTCAGGATAAACGATCCCGTGAATGGGTCAAGAGATTACCAGCTGTGGTTACTGCGCTGAATAATGAGATTACTAGAACAATCAACATGAAACCTGAAAATCCACAAAAAGATTTTTCAAAACAACCAATTGTCGGTAATGTCACTGTAAGGTATTTATACGAACCAGGAGGTGGCAAAAAAAGAGTTACTGATCCTATCTGGAGTGTCAACACGCATAAAATATCCGGTATAACGCGATCTACTGGTAGACTGCCAGTCTATAGACTGGATTCAACTACCCCTTAGCGAAGATTTACTCGACAACAACTGCAAGTGATACCCAAGGAGACTCAATTACCACCGCGTGGTCTTAACTAGTGCCTCTTCGCCTGTTGCATTGAAGACAGGTCAGCATCACGTTATCGTTAGTATGACCAATGCTGCTATTCTTTCTGTCTACGGTAAATTGGCGAGGATCTTTATCCGACCAATGCCAACTCAATATATAATTGCAACTCGTTCAGTGATTATTCTGTTGTTGTTTCAGTGTAATTATTAATTCAGCATCAATATCAAATTCTCTATTACTTTTTTTATCTTGTTGTTTATAACCAGATAGTTTCTTTCTAATTATATCCTTGACAGAATCATCGCTGACAATAGTGTCCTTATCATCTCCTGACTCTGTCAGGACAACTCTTCGAAGTATACGATGTGGGGTAGGGGTTAGAGGAAAATCGCAGTTGTGTCTCGGTTGTGGTGGTAAGCGGTATAGAGGGTTGAAGCGCTATTATGATAAGAGAGTTAAAAACTCCATTACGAACTCCATCAATGACTCTGACTGTGTGCTTGACAGCGTCCTTGACAGAGTCAAGGGTAAAATCATAAGAACACCTCAAGACTACATTGAAAGATTCTCAAGTATGATTCAACCAAATAATTAATTAGACAAATAATAGTATAGTATATAAATGAACCAAGAATTCCGACCGCATCTTGTGTATTGTCAGAAACCGTAGATTGAAGAAGCCAGTTGGTGTTGTGACTAATGTGGAGTATTTGAGGTTTTGTGTTGGGAAGAAAATGCATTTCAATCATCGTTTCGCATACGAGTGTTTCTATGGATCGATAAAGGATGGTTTTGTTATTGATCACTTGAATGGTATTAAAACTGATAATCCTTTAGATAATTTACGAGCTGTTACATAAAGTGAGAATACTGCATCTGGAAAAACTGGAAAATACTCAAAAAATGCGAGATCTGTAAAATCATTTAATACAGTAACTAACGAAGAAATAGTTTTTCAATCAATGAATGAAGACATTTGATATTTTGATATTTGTATATCCTCAGTACGAAAAGTAGCAGAAGGGATAACCAAAACAGCTCTCTCCCGAAAGACTGGACAAAGGATTCAGTTTTCGTACATCTAATCATGTTTTGCACTATATGCATATAACACCAAGGGAGATAACTCGTGTGGGTTTGTAATGGCTTTTGAAAGAGTTACAGATCTCAATGAGTTTTTTGAAACATCGCGTCATCTGATTGGCTGATTTTGACTTGTATGGTTCTCAAACAGGATAACTAATTGAGGAAATTAAATGCTTTTTGTAAGAAAACAAATCAAATATGTTGTGTTTACAAATAATTATATTCTTTTTTAGTGTTTTTTTTTTCAAGCATTCGGTGTTGCTTCAGCGCTGTCAAATAATCAGTTTTAGTACACAAAAAAAAATAAAATCACACTCCTCCATGTTTGACTTTCATATATTAAGCAGCTTATATGCCATATCGTCTGTTATATAATTGGGTTTGAGCTCGAAATTCAAGCGCAAAAACCAAATCACACCGTCGCACGTGGTGTGAATGTTATTTACATTCAAACCGGGTCGATTTTGTAGGTTTGCTTTTTGCGCTTCAGCGTAGGATAGCCCGTCATCCATTGTCATTTTACATACTATATCATCCATTGTTATTGTCCATACCATATCATCCTATAATCTATTGTTTGTGCTGTCCTTAATTAAGTATACTTGTAGTGCCTATATACCCCCTAACAAAACGGGGTAACGGCATTGTGCTGTCCTTAATTAAGTATACTCGTAGTAACAATATACCCCCTAACAAAACGGGGTAACGGCATTGTGGTGTCTAAAAAACGGGTCAAAATTGACCCCCAAATTTTTTGTTTATTTTTGTATTAGAAATATATAATTATCATATATATGAATTCTGAAACTATTAATGAAATCGTATCTGAAATATCGAATCTTAAAAAAAAATACAATTGTCAGATGGTCTAAACTGTGATCAAATTATGTCCGACTTTCAGGATATCGAATTCGCTGCCATAAATAACAAATACGTCCTTTCAAAGCAGTATGCATTTATAAAGAGAATTCAGAATTCAAAAATCCCTTGCATGCTGTGATGATATTACTATATTCATCCCTTTATGTACTATCGTGGAGCGAGTAAGAAGAGAACTGGGCCAGGAGTATGAAACCAAAAGGATGGTGAATTCGAAAATTAGAAGTATCAGAGCGCTGATCAGTCAGAATCAAAATCCTCCCTTGGCCGATCACTGAAAACACTTCACGGTGCCATTTTCCCTACACTCACCTCGGGCTATATGAACCTACAATGCTATAATGTGTACCTGTTAAACAGGTATGAATACAAACACTACTTCATGTATAAATACCTGTCGATGGAAATACAAGGACAGGTGTGCGCGGCCGACAAGGAAGTTTTAGTCGACAAACAAACGCGGTTGAAATTCTATCCCTGACTCTGTCAGGGGTTTACGTTTTAGTATCAGGAAGTAGTAAAATATTTTTTTGATTGAAATCTCATAGTACACTAATTGGAAAATTGCTTTACTGTTTCACTAATGGTAAACGAATCATTATCGACTAGATTAGCGAGAGAAAGATTGGCCGCTATTAAAAAATTCCTCCCCGTCCGCGACTCCGTACGAAGAAAACTACAACAACGACAGTCTTCAGACTGGCTTTACAGAGGAATCCGAACAATTGTTTAAACCGTTAACTACGGGAACGAAGGAAGTAATATCATCCATCTCCGAGGAAGGAAAAAAAAAGAGTCTTTTCTTCCTGTACTCGAAAAAATAGAAAGAAGATCTAAACAAACAAACAAATCTTTAAAAATACTTCCTGGTGATATAATAACTGCTGCAAGACGACAAGAACAACAAGAACGACAACTTCGAGAAGAAGTTGAATGATTAGGTGATATTGATATTTCCTCACCGACTGAACCAGAAGAACAAAAAGGCGCTGTTGCAAGAGAAAACTATTCACCTGAAAATATATTTACGGATGATACGATAAATATAATTATAGAAATCGAAACAGACTCTGAATTAGTTAAATTTACTAAAGATAGTTTTAAAAAAATAAACAGAGATAAGTATTTCAAAGACGACAAGTCTAGAGATTTTATAAAAGCTAAAGACACCTGGGCGAATAAAGAATTTTTAGCAAACCGCAGTAAAACTAAAATAACAAAAGAAATACGTGTTGATTACAATTAATTTCTAGCTATGGTAAGGGGTGTCACACAACCACTGCCAGTGTATACAGCAGACCCAATCTCTGGTGAAATACAAATAATGGCAGAAAAAGGTGCAACCGTTATCACTAAAAAGAAAACATACGGGAAGGGATTATCAGGTAGTGTTCTAGTTAGTTGTCCTGGCAATATTCTCAGCGATATAGCACGATTAGAAGTTCTCATCGGAGGGAAACGAGCAGGAAATAACGCACCGTCAATGATTAATGAGGCAGCTGATATCTGCAGGCGGTTATTTCAAGGTGACATCATGGATATCAAAACATAGCGAGATTTCATTGAAGAGTTAGTTGAGCACCATGGTGATCACCATGGTAGCTATCATAGCGACTGAAAATCCTATGGATGCTTTTGTCACCACATTAGATAAATAACAATTAAATAAGAATGATCATACACTACAACCACGATAAACCAACTGGTGACTATGCTGTAAACTCACGATTGACAGTTTACAAAGTGTACTATGGTGATGGTCTCGGTGATACCATTGCAGGATTATTTGCAAGAATGGCTCCAAAAGTAGTGCCGATCGCAAAACTATTATCAATGAAAGCCATTGATGTTATTCGTGATAAGGGTATTAGCAAAATCGGAGATTTTGCTGGTGATCTTGCCGGGAAGGCGTTTTCAGCCGCGAAGGATAAACTAACAGCACTAGTTCGACGGCGAAGGAAACCGGTGTCATCAGTGACGAAGTTACCAGGGCCATTACCGTCAACAGCGGAGATGCCTGCGAGTGTTAGTAAAATAATCAATAACGCAGTAGATCAAAAGCTAGCGTCGTTGTTGACAGAGTCATCAGCGACTTCCTTGATTGCAAGTGATCAGGATAACATAACAGCAAATATGAAAGCGGGGAGCGGCTTAAAAAAACCATGACGACGTCGACGATAAAAATCAAAGATTTTCCGATTTAGATCTTGATAAATCAAGGAGAATATATAACAAAATGTTCAAACGGACACCTGATACAGCGTTTGATATGGATGTCCCAGTACTCAAGAATGATTCCGTACGTGATTATCAATTTTGTTTTTCTTATCACGCAGTACAACCAGATCTCCGATCAAAAACACCGTATGACAATAACCCAACTATCCGAGTTGGTTTTGTTAATAATGGTATCATGGCGTTATTCGAAAGCGCTAGATATCTCATTGATGGAAGAGAAATTGAATCTATTGAGCGTGAAGTTGATATTGCCTCGGGAATAATCGGGTTAGCGAGATATTCCGATGATTATACAAGATCAGCGGGTCCATCTATAATGTTCGCGAAGGATATTACTGACCACGCTGAACACGTCCAGTATTCCAGAGTAAAGGCAACACAAGCTACTGCAGTTAATCCAGCGCCAGCCGGATATGTAAGACCAGCTGGTGATTTTGATGTCATAAATAATATTCCTAATTACATCCTAGGGTTTGCAACACGCGTAGCAACGTTACAGGGACAGCGTCGACAGTTTTCATGCGCGATTCCACTGCATCATATTTTCGGATTTTGTAGAAACGTCAGAAAAGTTATCTTTGGTGCGAAGCATACAGAAGCACTCGTGCGAAAGGGTACTGATGATAATGCATTCTATCGTGGCGCTGCTGTTCCTACCGGTAAAGTCATTATAATACAACTATCACTGTGGATGGCAGTATTGACTCCATCAATCGCAAGAGAAGAGCGATTACTATCATTTATGGATCAAGAAGGAAAGTCGTTGCTGAGTTGGCTAACAACAACAACAGATACCATGTATTCTAATATCGATGGTACACTTACATGGCACTTGGCATCGAAACAAGGTGTTTCAGCTTCGCGTCGTATATTTGTTGCGCTACAGAATAGTGCGCGATTAGACAATAAAGAACGCAGCCATATGATATTTGATCAGATAGGTGTTAATGAAGTCTCGTTGAGAATAAACGGACAGCAGGAACCATCCGAGGATATACTACTTGATTATAATACCAACGAAATAGCACGGGTGTATCATCGTCTGTTGTCATATATGGGTCGTGATCAAAATGTTGATACTGGTCTACAAAAATCTCAGTTGGATTTTAAAAATCTGTATCCGATCTATTACTTTTCACTGGAACATCTCGACTTAAGACAATCCGTCGTTGATATACACTTTAGAGCTCGTGTAGCCCGTCCTGGTGGTATTGCTAATTATAGAGCAGTTGTTGTCATTCTCAACAATAAATCAATGCTACTCGAAGGTGTTGGTGGACGAATGAGAATCGTCGATGCACCAGTGGAAAATATGTAATTGAAAATCCTTCGGATTTTTCCAATGTAACAATTAGATCAATCTGTGTTATATAATGTCATATAGTGTTATCAGTGTTACATTAACTCCTGGTCAACTCAAGAAATTACAATCCGAAGCAGATAAAAAATGTGGAACCACAATAACGCTAAAACCCAATCAGATGACTGGCGTGGTGAATAAATTGTCGCTGACAACTCGCCAAGTAAAACACTTCAATGATGCTCTCAAAAATAAAAAAGCTGTTCAGGTTACACTCTCTGCAAAAGCGATCAGCAACATGATAAAAACCGGCGGTATATTCCCACTGTTAGTTGCGATTCCAGCGCTGATTGCGTCAGCGTCCCCAGCGGTGGCTAAAGCGGCAGCGCTAGGAGCCGTTGGTACCGCGACAGGAATGGCACTAAAGAATGCAACTGGGGGATCCGTTCACGGATCTAGGTATAAAAAAGGGAAAGGGTGTAAGATTAAAAGGAACCCCGTATTCATGGTACAGCGGAAAAGACCTGAGAATACCGGGAACAGTTTACAAGTTCGAGAGTCTTTGATTCGAGATTCTTTGACTCCAATGTCAAATTTTGATTTACTCGATGCTGCTAAAACACTAGCAGTAAAAAACTTCAGAGGTGTCTTTAAGAAAGATCAGCTGCCGGCACAACCAAACAGCGTTGAAACCGGTATCATAAATCTCGATAACAGCACCGGACCTGGAACCCACTGGGTTGAATATGCGATTGATCCACGTGCAATCGTCTATTTCGATTTTTATCTATTAGCGCCGCCGAAGGAATTTATGAACTATATAAACCACTTAAAAACTCCTTGTTGGTATTCCACGCTACCAACACAAACGATGATTGACCCACCAATATGCGGCAACGAAGTATTAAATGTCCTTCACGCTATTTCATCCAACCAAGGAAAGCCACCCAATGTGGTCGTTAATGAATATACTAGCAGTCGCTGGAAATCAAAGATTTCATCGAAGATTTTAGAGAGAGAAAGAATTTTATAATAACATTATTGATATTTGGGGGAGATCTTTATCATCACTAAAGAAACCCGAACCTGATGGCGTTGCGGGAATATCTGCAACCGATAATATAAAAAAACTCATCGAAGATGAAATAGCTGAAACGTTGAACTTGGCAAGTGCTGATTCAGGTGAAATAGTTGTATTTCAAGATCGTCAAGGTAAATTGAAAACTGGTAATGTTTCCCTTGATGATATATTAGTTAAACGACGAGACGCAGCCGAAGGCGCCATCGCGATATATTCCGATCAGGGTAAACTCAAACCAGATGTACTTATGTCAACGTTTTCGAAACGAATTAGCGATTTAGAACCATTAAAAACTGTACGCGATGAATGCAACGATCATATAATTACATTTAATTAGTTTACTGAATTACAAAAATCCATCGTAGACAACATTGATAAATCCGTAGAATAATGTTTTGGTAATCCACCAGTGACCACACCAAAACTCCCAGAGATAAAAAATTCTATGTTGGAATTTGCATCACTTCCACCAGTGACCACACCAAAACTCCCAGAGATAAAAAATCTATGTTGGAATTTGCATCACTTCAATCAGTGACGACACCAAAACTCACAGAGATAAAAAATTCTATGTTGGAATTTGCATCACTTCAATCAGTGACCACACCAAAACTCACAGAGATAAAAAATTCTATGTTGGAATTTGCATCACTTCAATCAGTGACCACACCAAAACTCACAGAGATAAAAAATTCTATCTTGGAATTTGCATCACTTCAATCAGTGATGACACCAAAACTCACAGAGATAAAAAATTCTATGTTGGAATTTGCATCACTTCAATCAGTGACGACACCAAAACTCACAGAGATAAAAAAATTCTATGTTGGAATTTGCATCACTTCAATCAGTGACCACACCAAAACTCACAGAGATAAAAAATTCTATGTTGGAATTTGCATCACTTCAATCAGTGACCACACCAAAACTCACAGAGATAAAAAATTCTATGTTGGAATTTGCATCACTTCAATCAGTGACCACACCAAAACTCACAGAGATAAAAAATTCTATGTTGGAATTTGCATCACTTCAATCAGTGACCACACCAAAACTCACAGAGATAAAAAATTCTATGTTGGAATTTGCATCACTTCAATCAGTGACCACACCAAAACTCACAGAGATAAAAAATTCTATGTTGGAATTTGCATCACTTCAATCAGTGACCACACCAAAACTCACAGAGATAAAAAATTCTATGTTGGAATTTGCATCACTTCAATCAGTGACGACACCAAAACTCACAGAGATAAAAAATTCTATGTTGGAATTTGCATCACTTCAATCAGTGACGACACCAAAACTCACAGAGATAAAAAATTCTATGTTGGAATTTGCATCACTTCAATCAGTGAGCACACCAAAACTCACAGAGATAAAAAATTATATGTTGGAATTTGCATCACTTCAATCAGTGACCACACCAAAACTCACAGAGATAAAAAATTCTATGTTGGAATTTGCATCACTTCAATCAGTGACGACACCAAAGCTAACAGAGATAAAAAATTCTATGTTGGAATTTGCATCACTTCAATCAGTGACCACACCAAAACTCACAGAGATAAAAAATTCTATGTTGGAATTTGCATCACTTCAATCAGTGACCACACCAAAACTCACAGAGATAAAAAATTCTATGTTGGAATTTGCATCACTTCAATCAGTGACGACACCAAAACTCACAGAGATAAAAAATTCTATGTTGGAATTTGCATCACTTCAATCAGTGACGACACCAAAACTCACAGAGATAAAAAATTCTATGTTGGAATTTGCATCACTTCAATCAGTGACGACACCAAAACTCACAGAGATAAAAAATTCTATGTTGAAATTTGCATCACTTCAATCAGTGACGACACCAAAACTCACAGAGATAAAAAATTCTATGTTGGAATTTGCATCACTTCAATCAGTGACGACACCAAAACTCACAAAGATAAAAAATTCTATGTTGGAATTTGCATCACTTCAATCAGTGACGACACCAAAACTCACAGAGATAAAAAATTCTATGTTGGAATTTGCATCACTTCAATCAGTGGTGTCGTCACTGATTGAAGTGATGCAAATTCCAACATAGAATTTTTTATCTCTGTGAGTTTTGGTGTCGTCACTGATTGAAGTGATGCAAATTCCAACATAGAATTTTTTATCTCTGTGAGTTTTGTTGTGGTCACTGATTGAAGTGATGCAAATTCCAACATAGAATTTTTTATCTCTGTGAGTTTTGGTGTCGTCACTGATTGAAGTGATGCAAATTCCAACATAGAATTTTTTATCTCTGTGAGTTTTGGTGTCGTCACTGATTGAAGTGATGCAAATTCCAACATAGAATTTTTTATCTCTGTGAGTTTTGGTGTCGTCACTGATTGAAGTGATGCAAATTCCAACATAGAATTTTTTATCTCTGTGAGTTTTGGTGTCGTCACTGATTGAAGTGATGCAAATTCCAACATAGAATTTTTTATCTCTGTGAGTTTTGGTGTGGTCACTGATTGAAGTGATGCAAATTCCAACATAGAATTTTTTTATCTCTGTGAGTTTTGGTGTCGTCACTGATTGAAGTGATGCAAATTTCAACATAGAATTTTTTATCTCTGTGAGTTTTGGTGTGGTCACTGATTGAAGTGATGCAAATTCCAACATAGAATTTTTTATCTCTGTGAGTTTTGGTGTCGTCACTGATTGAAGTGATGCAAATTCCAACATAGAATTTTTTATCTCTGTGAGTTTTGGTGTCGTCACTGATTGAAGTGATGCAAATTCCAACATAGAATTTTTTATCTCTGTGAGTTTTGGTGTCGTCACTGATTGAAGTGATGCAAATTCCAACATAGAATTTTTTATCTCTGTGAGTTTTGGTGTCGTCACTGATTGAAGTGATGCAAATTCCAACATAGAATTTTTTATCTCTGTGAGTTCTGGTGTGGTCACTGATTGAAGTGATGCAAATTCCAACATAGAATTTTTTATCTCTGTGAGTTCTGGTGTGGTCACTGATTGAAGTAATGCAAATTCCAACATAGAATTTTTTATCTCTGTGAGTTTTGGTGTCGTCACTGATTGAAGTGATGCAAATTCCAACATAGAATTTTTTATCTCTGTGAGTTTTGGTGTCGTCACTGATTGAAGTGATGCAAATTCCAACATAGAATTTTTTATCTCTGTGAGTTTTGGTGTGGTCACTGATTGAAGTGATGCAAATTCCAACATAGAATTTTTTATCTCTGTGAGTTTTGGTGTGGTCACTGATTGAAGTGATGCAAATTCCAACATAGAATTTTTTATCTCTGTGAGTTTTGGTGTGGTCACTGATTGGAGTGATGCAAATTCCAACATAGAATTTTTTATCTCTGTGAGTTTTGGTGTGGTCACTGATTGAAGTGATGCAAATTCCAACATAGAAAAATGAAAAATGTACAAATTTTGTGGATTTTGTTGTTGCCCAAAACCACATTTTTTTGCGCCTTCATGTACATTTGAAAGCAGTCTTTTCAAAGCCTACAAGTTTCTAATAGTAGATTTGTAATGAAGTTATATGGATTATTCATATGGAAAAGTGACAATTCGATTACCGGAAATGTACTCAGCCTTCAAAATATTGTTGAGCAGAGAAAGACAATAGAACAGTACCAAGACGGAGATTTGGTGTCGGCGAGGTTGCCGAGTTGTGTAAAAGCAGAAGGGGTCATTGGGATGATTGGGGACAAGTTTTTAAATTTCCGTTTTTTATGTATATGTAAATTTAATTAAAGCCTGCTAATTACTGTAGTATCCTGGTCATTCTCATGATTAAAGAGATTAAAGAAATGGCACACAATCAGAGTAGTGAATTATTTAAAAGAACAATTCAGGGTGGGCACATACACTGTAATTGGCTCTTATATTTTGCATGCTAATCCGTTGTTTTCACGTGACGTCACAAAACGTTTGTACTTCCATATCTGCCGTTTTGAGTCCCTATCCCACATAACTGGTACATTTCATTATGTGATTAAGAATATAAAAATACATCACATTCGGATGTGCATGTCAACCTCGCGAGATCGAATCGCGTGACACTTTTTACTTGTTTTCTTCAAGTAAAATATATATTTCAACCATATTTGTTAATCTTTCCTAAACAAATAGATCGATCAGTAAACAAACGCATAAACAAATGGATATACAACCAAGTAGAAACATGTAATGATTTTCGATTTTCACGGGCTTAAATCAAGCATTTGATTATAGTTAATGTTTAAAAGCCAATTGTTTATATACAATTTCATATTTCTAAAAGCATTTGAGGAAAACGTCGTTTTGACATTCGAAACAACGTCATGTTCCATCTGAAACTTGTTTCGTTTGAATACACTAAAGATGAAACTTCTTTGACTGGTTATCGCTTTCATCTAGTATAAGCCTACGTCCACCATCCCCTCCACAAATACAATATTTGAATATACTAATTAAAATGGTTTCTCAAATATTCTATGGCACAAACACGTCACAAAAAATATTTGTACATAAAAGTTCTAGCATAAAAGACATGCTATGAAATTTTAATTCATGACTGATAT
The DNA here is from genome assembly GCA_029339505.1 of Unio delphinus. Classification (NCBI taxonomy): domain Eukaryota; kingdom Metazoa; phylum Mollusca; class Bivalvia; order Unionida; family Unionidae; genus Unio; species Unio delphinus. The sequence goes on along the minus strand of JAQISU010000155.1, from coordinate 1,063,037 downwards.
TGTATCCAGAAAATCATGATCTGGAAATACTCTTTCAAGATGACAAGCTTAGGGATATGATACAAAAGACTTTTTAAGAACGTCAATATTGTCTGTTTGTAAACAACGACAGAAAGTGCATTTCTTAGATATCAATAATATACACGATTACGGTTCTACTTTACTATTCTGTCTTTTGATATAAGCAAGGGAACTTCCAGCTTTATTTTTATTTTTGTGCTATAGTGCACATAATTTCAAGTATAATCTATGTATTGTGTCAAGGAAGTAATTAAATCAGATTATTATTCTTGAATATACATAATGACTAATGTTGACAACGGTTTGTTAGCGACTCAAAATGGCAGCAGAAGGTGTGCGCGCGTTGAATTGTGGGTATTTGCATACTTAATCGTGATGTCTGTGAAAACAACCCATACACCCAGTCTGCGTGTCATACATTTAGTTTGGAGTTTGCGTTATAAAGGCAAATATGGACGAGGGAGTGTCAAGAAAATAATCATGGTTCAATACTATTTATAATCTGGGAAAGATATAAAGGACGGAAAAGCTGAGCGGTTAATTGTAGAATTTGTAGCTTATTTGTTTATTTAAACCTATTTGTACCTATAATAGACACTTGTATAAATATGTAGTTAGTGGCGAGAGAGAAAAGACGTATTTGATAATTTAGGAAAAGTTTATAATTATTTAAATTTTCCTTTTGCATATGATGGTTTGTGCACCCACCAAAACTGCAAATCTCAGGCATATCTTAAAATGTGTAAATGTCTCCCTCACGGCCCACGTTACTCAAGTAACTAGAACAATGGCGGTTGTTTTCACCTCTGCAGTCGTAACCATGCACTGAAAATGCCCGGATTCCCAACCCAACCTATCCGTCCATTAATCAGGGAATAACTTGTAACAATATAACTATCGTTACAGATTACAGGTTAGACTCTGGTTCATGGATACTCCTAATTTCATTTGCTACGAGCCCTTGTGCCCTAACATGCATGAAAAAGTCTGTATTTTAATACGGATTTGGTTGGATGTTTTTTTATTATATGTAGAGCAACTGTTATTTTGATCTAAATCTAATTTGAAACCTCAAAATGGAAACAACAAAATACACCTGGCTGAAAATCCTGTTTATCCCAAAAGCATATTGAAGTGGTTTATGTAAAAATCGATTGAAAATTTTCATTTTATTGAGAATTTTGTTTACAAGTTTTGAATAATTGTTTTCAATAGTTAGGAAAAAGAGATGATATTTGGAATGCAGCATGAAAAAGCTCGAAGTAAACAGCACCAAAAAAAAAATAAACACGCGCATTACAGTAAAGTTCGCTATTAGGATATAAACAATTATTCTGATTAACAGGTTCAAATTTTAATTTAAAAACTTGCAGATGAATCCAAGAAGAAAGAGTTGCAGTCTGTATTGGGAAATGATGTTCACTTCTACACCTTAGTTGAGAAATTAATACCAGGAAGAAGGAAAGATGAAGAACAAAAGGAAAAATGTATAGATCAACCACTAACTTAACGCTTGAAGGTACTTGATTTTTCTCCGTTTTGAAACAGAATTCCGCTTTTCTCCTGACTTGAATCCGATTATTCTTGATAAAGTCCGTTTTTTGTGGTTTTTAACCGTTCTTTTCAGTCCCATTCTGCAACCCCCCTTTAACGTTTTCAGTTTTTTTTTAATGGTCAAAATCATGTCTGTCACATGTGGCAAATACATTATAGGTATACAGTGATTTCCAGATTTTATATTGCTAACAATGATATAATTATATATCAGTTCTATTCTATGTATACTATGCTTGCAAAACAGTTGAAGTTGACTATTAAAATGGCGAGATAGTTTATTATTTGAAAATAGTTATTGATCAAACTCTTGTTTAAATTAAGTAAAATAAATAGTAAATTTAATTCTATGTACACATTTTATACAAATGAAATATATTATTATTATTATTATTATTATTATTATTATTATTATTATTATTATACAAATACATGGCTCTGTCTACAATAAATATACAAAGGTATGTAGTTCATCTTTTTCTAGCTTTCTTACTTTAAACATATAAGAAGTAATTGTCTTCTGACCACTTACATTTTTAGCTAGTCTTTAGCTAGTCTTTTCAAAGATTGGGTAGAACTGTTGCAATCAACCATGTTGTCAGCATCCCTACCTGCATGCAAACTTGTATTTTAGTATGCTACTTAATTCAATGAAACTTCAAACAAGTGTTCACCATCATTACACAGCAAGAAAAACATCGGTTCTGTAACTCTGCTTTCATTTTACCAATATCATCATCCTTTTTGCAATAACTCAATGGTTAACATTTTGTTTGTAATTAGTTGTCTTTCTAACAGCTGTTCATAAGTGAAGGATACTTCACACAAATGTTACCCAACATTTTTTTTCAAGACCTTGAAAGTTTGGGAAAATCGAGCATATTACCCTGAAGTCTTTAAAAGTCTTTGAAAATTGAAATAACCCCCAATTTTTTAAATTTCTTTCCAGAATAACAAATAAATTATCCGAGGTTGTTAGATTCGGATGTAATCTAGTTATCATGGTGTCTTTCTTTTGATGACCCATTCAGTTTCATTGCCGCTGCAATAACAAAAGAGGCTTTGTTTGGCCATCCAAAGTTGGTCTCGGCGGCGACTTTATTAACACATGCACTCTTCATCAAAGCAAGACAGCTACACACTTCATCAAAGGAAGCTTCCGATGTAGCTAGTTTTCCTGGCATCTTTCTTTGGATAAATCATTCAATTTGATTGGATGAGTACATCAGCTTTGGCCAATCAAAATGTTAATTACACTAATTTACTTTACGTAGAAAGTGTACGGAAGTAACACTCTCGAGAATTCAAATTGTGTTCAGTCGATTTACATCGTCAGTGTTTAAAAATGCCAGGTCTTTGCTGATCAATGATATCTGGCTTGAACAAGAGAAATATTGAATCTTGTATTTCCACACTCTGGATTGGAACTACCAGGACCTGAAATGGATTAATTAATTCTACAAAAGGAAAAAGGAACAAATGCACTAAACCAGAGATGCCAGAACAATAATGTATTAAATCAGTCAATGTAGTAAACAAACAAAAAAGGAAAAGGAAACAAAATTTAAATTTATCTATATCGAGCAAGTGAGCTGAATTCATTTAGCAACAAGCACGCAGAAAGTGAAGTGGGGAAAAAATGGCGTTACAACAAAAGCAAATGCGTGCTCTTGAAAAATATTTCAAGCTACATAGAATAGAAAATGAAGACGGTTCATACCTAGAATGCTTATATAAAGAAGGTACACAAGAATTAGATATGTCTGCAACACTGATAGAAAGAATACCTGTGATAACATCTATAATGATAGCTCTAAAAGTAATAAACCCGGAATTTAGAGAGCAAATGTACTCCATTAACAGAAATGGGTAGAAGGGATACATTTTAAGGCCCAGAGGAAAAACGCCAATAATACTGTACGGGGAAATCAACATTCTAGGAGAATACGTAATAGTACGAGAGCCAAAACCAATCATCAGGAAAATAAAAAAGCAATGGGGAGAAATACACCTAACGGACATTCACTAGAAATATCTCTTGAAGCTACAGTGGAGAGTTTTGAAAAGAAATTTAAAATTAAACTTGAAAAAGCTAGGCTAGATACAATACTGACAACCATGATATACAACGGAACAAGAATCTTGGAAGTAGAGAAAACCAGACTTAAGGAAATCAAAAGAGCTTTCTTTTTACATGGTTTCCTAACGAAATCTTGGTACAAAGGATGTGTACACCACAGAAGATGTCATAGATGTGAAAAGACTGGTCATACCCTGCACAAATGCCCAAACAACGGAGAAAATCAGACAGAAAATGAAGAAATGACGAACGAGAGTAACAAAAGAAAGGAACAGGAACAAAAAGGAACGACGGATAAACAACAACTAAATCAGTCTCTAAAAGAAAACACAATAACAATAGTAACACAACAGCAGGAGGAGAAACATCAAGATACAATACATGAAGAGAAGAAAAAGCAACAAAATGAACAGATACAAGGGAAAAGCCAGCTAGAAAGAATACAGAACAGTGTGCCAAAACCACAGGGAAAACAACAAAATCAGTCTCAACAACAAAAAGAAAAAACAACATTAACACAACAGCAGGAGAAACATATAACGTACATAAAGAGAAGGAAAAGCAACAAAATGAACAAATACAAAGGAAAAACCAGCTAGAAAGAATACAGAACAGTGTGCCATTAGCACAGGACCAAATAGAAGATCCTTTAAAGAGAAGTCACAGAGAATTCATAAAACTATAAATTAGAACAAGAAAGGAAAATAATCGAAGAACAAAAGCAAAGGGACGAAATGAAAGAAATGTGAAGGTTACAAAAAGAAAAAGTAAGAATGCAAAATGAAAATGAAGAGCCCCTGACTGAAGGTCAGTGAGAAGCTAAAAACGAATATACCTACAAGAACAAAAAAGGAAAAAAAATAGAAGAAAAAGTACAGGAGGAAATGAGAGAAAGAAGAGAAAAATGAAGAAGAACAAGAAGGAAGAAAAGAGATGAAGAAAAGACAAGTAAACAAGGATACAATCTAGAAGATGAATGCATTGAATAATAAAAAAGAATAAACGAAGCAAAAGCAAGATGATCATCAGAAAGAGCAGCAACTAAACACAAATCTGAACAGCAGCAGATAGAAACAAAACAACTGCCACCAGTACAATAGGATTTCAACAGTAGCAAACATATAAATTTGAAATAGCGTCATCGACGGAAAGAAAAATTAGATGAAACAAAACTATTGAAAAAACATAAATGAACACACTATCAACAATTCAGATTAATTTACAAATATAGAACTGATTTATTTTTATTTGAAAAAAAGCAAATAAAACTTATATAAAAAAATTAATATACAGTTAAAATATAAAAGAAGAAATACAATTGCAACAAACTATAGCATACATACCTCGATGAGGCAACCAAAGTTAGGGCGAGAGGGCCTCCCCATAATGGTGTGCAAAGATCAGCCGGGAGATAGCACCCTCCACACACAAAAAAAAGAACGAGAAAAACAAGGAATGGTGCAAAAAGATAAATTATGTAAACGAAAAGCATTATGTACATTGTATAAAAAGATGATCAACTTTGCTTCAGTGGTACAAGGAGCCCTCACAAGTCGTGCCAAAAGTAAGTTGCAAATTAGTAACTACATACCGTTCATTTAGTGGAACAAAGATGCAGAAGTATAAGCTATTGGTAGTTTTGGGCAAAATAATGGTAATTCATTACTCTTCGGATATAAAATGAGATATTGTTTAGTTTGATGATTTGGGAGATATAGCAAAAGAGGGCCTGTTTTGATTTACTTATACTGTCGGTTTATTTAACACGTTTGAGGGACGAAAATGATTTTCAAAATTTTGTTCTATATAATAATGTTCCTTGGTTTAATATAGAAACATCCATTGTAAAAAAAATTTGATTCACGGATAAAGTTTCAAAATTCGCATGCGTACACTATAGTAGAATTGTTCTTGACTTGCGAGTATTAAAAAAATGGCGTTAACGTGTGCTGTGAAGCTTTAACTGTAGGAAGTCAAATCATTTGATTAGGCAAATAATAAAAGAAAAAAGAATCAAATGTGTTTCCAGTTGACGGAATGTCCCCGTTTCTCATTGCCGACCCTCGACTTGTAATGGTATAAAAAAAACACATTTTTTTAAAATCACATTGCCAAAATTGATTTGTGTATCAATAGTATGACTATACATCCCCGTAACATGTCCTGGGCTGATCCTAGACTTGTGCAATCAGAGTCAGATAAGGAAAAGGGAGAAACAAACCTCTGTTGGGTCCTAGGAATTATGTGCGAGGCAGGAAGAGAAGTAGTGTCCCGATGTGATTTAATATTGACTCGGTACAGAAAATTAGTGGATGAAGTTATCCAATCAGACAATCATCCCTTGAAATGCTTCAATAGAACATGACAGCCTTGATGAATTGTCTTATTCTGTCCTTTCCAAAAGAAAATAATATGTTGAACTTTGGAATGTTGTCCAGAAAATGTTGTTGTCACATGGGCAGGCAACAGTGGAGAGAGGATCTTCTGTCAACAAACAGGTTGAGAACCTCAGCAGCGAAAGGCTCAGAGCTCAAAGGCTAATCATTGACACAATGAGAAAAGCAGGTGGACCTTTGGAAATCATCATTAGCAATGATATGATGACATATGCTTCCTCTGCAAGACACAAGTACCCTGCCTATCTGGATAATAAGAAAGCAGAGAAGGATTAGAAGAAAAACCAAAAAGGAAAGAAACAGGAGTTAGCCTTGGACGAAGTGGAAGAACTTAAAGCCAAAAGGATGCATCTTGAAGCTGACATTGCCAGCCTACATGCTTCCTCTGTACAGAAAGCAGAAGAGGCAGAGTTAAAAGGACTCATTGTGCATGTCACAGAATCAAATGATTTTAGGAGAAGAGCAGAGGAAAATATGACAGTCCTGGCGTCTCTTTCCAAAATGATTGAATAGAAAAAAAAGCAAATATAATAATGCATTTAAAGCAGTGCTGATGTCTGTTAAGAGAACAATTTATTTTGTATTAAATCTGACACGTTTGTTACATATTTCTGAAAAAATGAATGTTAACATATCTTCCAGATCATTATAATGCAATTTGAGGAAATTAATTATAGTTCGACGTTAATCAGTAAACAGTATTGTAGTATTTGGCATTCGTTGTTTTCTCATATAACCTGTATACACTATGTTGGAAAAAATAGGTCTTGGAAATCTCTGTGGTCTTTGAAAGTTTGGGAAAAGTCTTTGAATGTATCATTCATAGTTCAGCATGAACCCTGTTCCCCTATTTTGTACTTGTGCTCACCGATCCCAGTTTTAGAATAGTCCAGTATGCAGTCATTCAAGTATTTGTTTTAGCATAGAAATTACAAGTGATGCTTGTCGAAAATCTAAACCGAAAATATTAAATGCATGTTTTCTTTTTCTTTTATTAAAGATACATATTTAGAAAGCAATCTTTGAAACCTCGAACATCTAAGTATAAAAACCTTGGACAAAATTGGTATCAAAAGTTTTTGTCTGTGAACGTTTACCTCAGACAGTCAGTAGCCAATACTCCGAGGTTTTTCCTAGAAACATTGTTCCAAGGTTTCCTAGGAAACCTCAGAATATGTACAGCTGGGATAGTGTACTTTTTAAAATTATATTCAACTGGAATTATATTTTGTTTTTATTATCCATGATGAATTATGATATATGGCATATATATATTTTGAGATTCACCAATTTATTTTCGTGTTTTTGAAGAGAAGATTTAAAAAAAATGAAAGGACTAAAAACCAAAGGCTTGTTTCATTGAAACAAACATATGGAAGGCAGCTTTTGAAAATATATGTCATAGTACTTTAATTACTTGAAAAGTTCATATCAAAATGACACAATTCTAAATTGAAAATGAGGATTGCAATTTCACATTAAAAGTCCCTTCCCTTGGTCACATATGTTTTACTGATGCAGCCCTAAACTAAAAGAAACCTATTCAATCTTTCAATCTATTGATGAATGCCAAATGTGCAAATAGATATGGAAATGTACTTTTTGGATCATCATAATTCTGTCTACTGCGTTTGTATGGAATGAGAAAACACAGGTACACGTTTCTCTTTGTAAAATGAGAATTGTCATGCATTTGAGATTCTCCATACTGGTCAGCAATCAAGCTTCACTTTTGAAACAAATAATTCAAGAAAGTTTCCAAATTGCTGTTTTGAGCCCTATGTATGTTAGCATGGATGATTTTTGGGTTAATACAAATTATTTTAATAAAAACAGGATGTTCTCGACTGGACAAAGATCACTATCTACCGGTAAATATATATATTTTTAATAAAAGAAAAAGAAAACAGATGCATTTAATATTTTTACTTCTTTTTCAGATGTCCATGGTGGAAGTAAATGGTCATCATATAATAAAATTTTCTGAGAAATGGTACCTGAATTGGTCTCAGGATCATCCTTATTTTTCAAACGGAATCACAGTTATTGCAATACCATTTGGTACTGAACCTTTGCCACCAAGGTCGTACATCGTGCAAAATGACTACAGGTATCATTATGAGTGTGTCAGACTAGCGACATTTTCTCAGTATCAAGGATCTGGTTTTGGAATCCGATTGGCTCAGTCTGGGTTTGTGTATGATGTTTCAAGAAACATGGTGGTGTGCCCATGGGATGGATCAGATGTTACTAGTGAGATCACAAGGAATCGACATATTATGGACTGTGCATTTGTGAGGCAGTTTTGCCAGATAAACATTCCACTTCATGAAAGCCCCCATCCCACCACTCCCGGCTGCATTTGCATTATTTTGATACGTTTTGTTTTCCTGCAACAGAGAAACAGTCAGACAGGATACAGTTGTAATGGCATGATTTTTCTGTGTGTTAAAGCTGAATTCTGCTTTTTTTCCTGACTTTAATCCAATGTTTTTTATATAGTCCATTTTTTTAATTATGTCTGATCCTGTTTCTTTTCTTTCCCTGGATTTTAATCATTCTCTTTGGTCCCATTCCGCAATGACCCTTGTAACGTATTATCTCCATATATTAGTTAGCCCATGACTCTCGTAAACAGCATTCTGATTGATCAAAAGTTTAAATTCATCCAATAAATCTTCGTGTAAAGAAAACATGGCAATGGAAAGAAGACGCGTGGTTGCAAAACAAAATTTCCCTTGTTGTTGAGAGAGATATGTTAACGTAAAGTCTATATAAAGGTTCTTAAAAGAAACATAAGGAAATAGGAAAGGCTGGAACGAATTGTCAATGGAAATATTTAGTTGGTCAGTTTATAAGACAACTGAATGCTCGAGGACTAGCATTCTGTGACCTCTGCAATATATACATTAAGGAAGTTATGGTTGAAAGAGTGGAACCACACCTACACAAGAAGCTGCATATTTATTGTATAAAGATTATATATTTGAGTGTTTATTTTACATATTTGTTCTGAAAAGAGAGAAGTATAATATTTTTGCAGCAGAAAAAATGCCTAATTATTGACTTACCGGTAATTACGATTTGAACACTGACATGTACATGAAATAACTTAAGTACCATTAGTACTGGAGAACAAATTCATATGACAATAAATATTATAAAATTATTCAAGTTAAATTTTTTGGGTAAGTTTGTTCATTTTTCAAATGATTTTTTTGTTACATATTATGATCATAAAGTTGCACCAGGAACAGCTTTTCATGTGTGTAAAATGTATTTTTAGTGTGTGTGGGGGTGACCTTCGCCTTACTGTTGTAACATTTTGTTGTTTGAATTAGTCTGCAAAGATAAAAGAATGACATTTATAATATTGATGTCATATTGCGGAGGTTTAGTTAAATCCTTACTTCATTAGTGTGGAGTTTTGATAATTGTGTATCATAACAGTAACTGCTTTAGTCATGTCTGATGAAATAAAGTGGAAAGAAACTTAGCCTAAATTGACAGAAAACAATGATGAGTGTAAGTGGAACCAGGTGGTAGTGAGCAAATGAAAACCTAAGACATGGAATAACGGAGTTTGTAAAAAGTACAATATTATGAAAACAAATGTAATTGAATGCATTTCCATAATTACTTTGAGAAATCTAGAGAATAAGATGGTAAGTTTTTATTCTTTTCTTTATCATTTGACAAATAAGAGCTTTTGATTAACCAAAATATAGAAGCATCACACCTGTCAGAAAAGTGAATACCTGCATGTGCCCAAGAGTAAATAGAGATCTTAAATTACCAGGAGATGAAATGTTTGTTTTACTTTTAAGTGATGAAAGATGTAAAATATTGTTTTCTATGCTGCTTAAATGACCAGTATCAATATCAAATATACTTTTTTTCATCCATTGGACTAATTTAGACAGATTTGTACTATCTTGATTGATTGAAATTTAACTGAAAAACACAGTTTGCAAATATGTAATCCCAAAACAAAAAAGTATGCACTTTTCCATCCCAGTTCTTACAACAAACTTTAAATATACATGTACATATTAAATACGAATTTAGCGAATAACATGTTGCATATTCAGTGTATCCCCTAGGGGGACAAGACTGAGAGTCAAAAGTCTCCTTGGTGTCAAAATTGGGGGTCAGACTGAGTAAAAAGCAAATGTTGGTATCAAAACTGGGGGGTCAAATTAAAAATTTGGGGGTCTCTGAAGCGCAAATGAGGGTAAAGGGAAACACTGATATTGTTAAATGTGAGTTATATGTCAGATTATATGTCAGTATAGTACTCCATACTAGGTCCGTGAGAATATAGGTCAGTTTTGCATGATTTCATTCACTGACTTGTAATGTTTGCTCATCTGGCCTTTAGATAAATTGAGCTTACTGAATGGTTCTTCATCTGTCATCAGGTATAACGGTACCAATTGCGCAAGTGCAGGTGGGAGGAGCTTATGGTGTAGGGTCCATACCATTCAGAGATTAACAACAACACAAGCTATGATTGGTGGATTATGTAAGAGTTGTACTTTCTGTTAGGCTTAAAAAATAGTTTAGCCTCTTGGCAACATGTGAATTTATGTTAATTCCTATATAGATCATATTTTGTATTTTTTATGATTTTTTGAAAATGTCATAGACATGACTGAAAATAAGTATGTTGTGACTAGATAACTCATACCCCTGTCTACTTCCAGCAGAGTTATCTCTCTTAAATGCAATGGAGTACCTGGTTTTGTCATCATCAAATTGACAATCTAACATTGTTCTCTATAACAGTGTGTGAGATGCATGCTAAATTAGGATAAAAAATATAGTTATCTCTCCAAATATTAGCATTGAGGTCTATGGAAAAACAATTGGTACCGTGATACCATCAGTCATGTAATTAGATCACAGTTGTTGTTTGCAACTTTTCAGAAATCACTATTCTTGTTTACACACACGTTTACATGGAGTATTTTGACATAATTTTTTATACCAATACATCTTCCAATATAGCCACAATTTCTATAAATAACAAAATATTTGTGTATACAGCTACCGTATTTACCGTATGTTTTCGGACACTGTATGTTTTCGGACACCGTTTTTTTCGGGGAAAAATCATATTTAAATGCCTTGTAAGTTTTCGGACGTTGCTCCGCTATAATTGTTTCTACAATTTATGTTTTCGGACACAATCTTGAAGGATCTGCTTCGTCGTTTTAATGTAAAATTTACAGCGTGTTTGCCGTTAATTTAACTGATACAAAGTTCGCTTCATTTGGTCGCCAATTATTTAATGCGATCATGAACGTCCATGAACTAATATAATTTACAATTATTAATCACATGTAATTCGGGATAGTGACAACACCTGCTGCATTAGTCGGACGGGTTACACGAGCTCTAAAGTGTATATCAACAACGGATTGTCTTGTTAAATCAAGATGTTCCAACGAAAATTAACAGATCAGATATTGATTTTTGAAATCATATTGTGATATTTGCAGACCGGTATCGACATTTTGATCGCGTCACATATATGACAACATACGATGATACACGCGTGCTATTTGATTTTGATCAGACTCGTCATCTAGAGCAGCTTTCTTCGTAGGCGGTTGTTTTTGTGATGCTTCCTCAGAATCATTAATTCGAAGTCGCTTCTGTGGACGGCCTACTGGTCTCTTTGGAGACGATTTTGGCAAGGGCGAGTCCCTCCAAGAACTAGGCAGTACCTCCTCACTTGTTGCATAACGTATGATAAACTTATCCATCAAATTTATTACAGTACTAACAATATTATGTTTCACAACGATAGCTATCCAGTATACTAACTTTTGTATGTGGTGGGTATTTTATTTATACTTTTTATTTTAATAGTTTGATTCAGCTAACAAAAATATGATTGGTTGTCAGTATAGACATTGTTACACACGAAACCACTTCATACAGGTGTTACAGTTTTGGCTTTGATTAGAAACCATGACCCCTGCTTTATATCATTAAACAATACATCAGAGTCGGTATGGATTAGTAAAATTCATTGGCATTGTCCAACAAAACAAACCCCTTATCCCTGAGGCATTATATACAAAGGTTTAAACATAGTTATTGTTCTACAGGTAATAAACCTCTTGGTAGACGATATATTTGATTGTGGGTGCTAAATGTTAGGTACATCGTGTGCTCTTTTAATAAAATCCAGATGGCTGCCTTTTATTTCCGAACACATCTGTCAAAGAAATCCCACCAGTTATATTATTAACAATTAACACCCAGACACTTTTAAATCTCTGACATGCATCACTACAATATGCGAGCAGTAGATCGTTTCCAGCCGGCAAGCTTTGCTCATTTTAATCAACCCTCGGCTAGGTGGGGAAAAAAAGAAGAGAGAACCACAACAAATGCATCACCTTTATTTAAAACAAATATCACATATTAATCACGCCGACTCGTATATTGCAAATTGCTTTTTATTTTTACCCTTCGTAGGCGTACATACAACACTCACCCCATTTGGAGCCTTCGTAGGCGTACATACAACACTCACCCCATTTGGAGCCTCACACACTTGGTGCTCTAAGAATAGCCATCATACATGTACCGGTGTTTCGACTCTCGATACTAAAATATTTCTGCCCAAAATATCTTAAGAATTATAACTCCAAAATCTTTTTATTTAGTTTGTATTAATATCTTAATTACACAGAAATAAAGCTTGCGTGCGTTTGTAATGTAGATTTTAATGATCATTAGCAGAAGGTTAAACTGGATTGCAAGCTTACTATGTTAATATGGCGGTTCATTTGGAAAATACGCACACAATCGTGGCTCTAATACATGTATGGCTTTGTTTTCTGGTGGATGGACATGTATCAAATAGACAAAATAGGCAAGTAATGCCCATTTTTCATTAATTATCCTTTCCGTGGTGTTAGACAAAATACTTGTTTTACTTCATTGCAGCACGTTGTCATGTGAGCTAACGGTAACTTCGTTACGGACGGGAAGGGGGGGGGGGGCATAATTCTATCTTCACTTGTATGTTTTCGGACACCTAATCAAAGAATTTAATATGTATTCGGACAACAAAAAAAGTAATTATTTGTTTCAGTCCGAAAACATACGGTAAATACGGTACTCAGAAATCACTTGAATCAGCAGAATTTGACAAAAAATACCTTGGCATAAAGAGATTACAATGTATACAGATGATGATGATCCACTGTCAAATATGGCTGCTGTTAATAAAATTAGAAAAATCATAAATGACTTACAATCCACTCTGACAACAGAATTTCATCAAATTTGACAGGAAGTAACCTAGATATAAAAAGCCTATATTTTGTATAAATCAATTATGGCAGTCATTAATAATTACAAAATCTGTAATCTATTTCTCAGTAATTGCTTGACACTAAATTTGACCAAATTTGAAAAAAAAGTAAAGTTGCTATGATGAGCAAACAAATATGGTCATAATTTTGAAAAACAATATTTTAAACAGCATTTGAAACCAATAAGAATAAAGGCAACTCAGTATTAGACAGATGTTGCTAATATGCCACTCAATGTGGATTGATTTTAAAAAAATATAGAAACCTTGAAACAGTTGTTTTTGGAACATTATGCATTTCAATACATTTCAAAACAAAGTCACGTACATAAACAACTTTTTAGACAGCTGCTTTTTTGCATTTTAGCTAGTAGATAAATGTCATGCCATGTGAGCATACATGCCAAACATAAAGCCTTGGCGTAATCATTATGCTTTTTCCTCACTAAATTATGCATTACGCTGAAACGTATACGTATATGGATTGCACTTTTTCGGTATATCCATCTCCCCAAAAATTATTTGTTTTCTCTTTTTTATTAACATTTCATTAATCCCACAGACAGTAAAGAACGCTTTTACATAACTACAATATAAGAGTATGCTTGACCGTGAACTTTCCAAATTGTATCATGTTCTATTTATAACTAACCTGGTTCTACTGTCGACCTCGAGTTCTGTTTATAGCATCTGTATGCTTAGTGAGGAGAGAGCAGACTGGTTTTCTAAATTGAATCTTTATGCACAGATTCTATGTTTTAATTCATCTTGCATTCATATAAACTCCTTGTCATATATATATATATATATATATATATATATATATATATATATATATAGTCAAATTTCATAGGTTGGGTCCTAGCTTGAAAACTTTTTGCATTCATGCAAATTCCTTGATCATAATACATATCATAATACCTGTTCTTGTGAAAATTCTTGTCAATATGACTTGTGAAAATCAAAAACAACACAATATTTCAAAGAAATGTTTTATTTAATTACACTGATAAAGCTGAAATCTAAATTAGCATTTGAATGAGGGTTGTAAAAACCCAGTGTAATCAATGATTACATAGCTCACCTCTGCAAAGCTTTGTAGTAGCCATTGTAAACATAATCATGCAGAAAATAAATTCAGACTAAAGTGATTTTGACAAAGAAATATTGGATCAAATACCAAGTAGCGTTTTCTAAACCTATGTGCATTATAAATCTAAAACATAACTTTTTATCCAGCTCTGTGCTGATATGCTGTTATACATGCATACAAAGTATACTGTGACTGCGCATGAAAGACCAAAAGTAATAAATAAAACATCCTTGATTGGACTGATGCTGTACTCTTTTTGAAAAGAGTTTCCATGAATCCAAAAATATCACTGTTTTCTCTTTTTACTGCAGTGTTGATACCATCCTTAATGTTCTTCAACAATAACACGATTTTCAATCAGCCTGTGTGGCAGCCAAAGGTGATTTCTGATGAGTATCATTTTTATTTAAAACCAGCTATACATTATTGGCATCTGCGTAAAAACCTTTTATGAATACAGTTGTCCATTCAGAAGATATAACAAGATTTTTCAAGATGGCCATCATGATAGCCATATTGGATGCATGATTGATGCCTTTTTTTTAATTTAGGACCAACTATATACCATAAGATATCTTCTGGTAAAAGGTGCCATGTCTATATGAAGAAGAGCAAGAGTTTCAGGATTATCATCATTCATTTTCAAAATTCTAGCAATGCACAGTACTTAAAATGCTACATTTATACAAAGCCAGTGAAGCGGAAATAAGGTCCATAATGACATACTACTGAAATGAGGGAGTGATGCTCATTAAGATAATCCTCTCATAATTGTTAATGATTCTAGGTATAACATCATCTACTGGATGCAAACAACCTTTTCAGACATCAGCTAAATGCCTTATATGAAATGCGAGTCACACTTATTTTTTTAAAAGAGTGTGATGCTAGCAGAACTGCATACAGGTCTGGAAACATTATACATGTATATGCATGCACTCAGCACGTTTGAAGATTCTGGATTGAACAGAACTCTAGAATTTTAAACAGAAAATCTGACCAAAGTTAGTGAAACGTCAAGTATGGGTTACTGTGACCAACTTTCACAAAGATGGTGCAGTACTCCTCACTATATTAATGATTCCATTTACAACAGTTTATTAACAGGATGTAAATATTGCATTTGGTCTTGAGCAAAATGCATAAACACAATACAAACTATTTCAAATATGTAATCAAGGTTATAGTGACCTTCTTTTGTTATACTGGTGTGATGCTAATAGAAATAAATACACACATTTCATTTGATTGGATAAATTTCACACAACTAAAATAAATTAAATGTGAAACGTCGGTCATAGTGACCAACGTTGAAGTTTATTACAAGATGCATCCCACAACCAACAATTTTAGGAATGATGGAATGTATATGGAGTATACAAGATTTTAGCTTAACATAAAAAAAAAAACAACACAGAATAAGAAAAGTATATGTACCTTCTTATCCCACCGCACTAGGGGGTAGGTGCAATGTACCCAATTCAAAACTACTGCCTATGATCTAGGAAGAAAGAAGGGTTGAGATGCAATAAGTCTGTACATATTTATACCATTTGATATGTGTTGATGCTGATAACAAGGTGGTACAATCTCATCTAAATCGTTGAGGTGAGCTAATATCATAATCAAAATATTAAAAAAATGTATCTAGTTATTTATTAATTAATAAAACAGACTTTGTTAGAGTAAAATTACTTTACAAACAATGTGTTTTGAAACAAGAGGCCCAAAGATGGATCAAGATTGCTTCTTATTGAACATTCATTTTTTTAGTCCAGTGTAATAGACGTTGGTCAAGAAATCTTTGTTAGTATGGTGCTCTCTCTGGAAATTTATTTTAAATCTATTCTATTGATTGCATAGATTATGAAATTGATTCTTTCAAAGTTTTTTTAAAAATCATACAGATATCATATTTGATATTAATGGGCCTAATTGGTACAATGATACTGTGCTGTTTTTGAGATAACTTCATATAATCTTTTGTCCAAATTGAGTACATATATCCAGATTTAATAGCAGATTGGAATAAATAGTATATTTTAAAAGGCCCTTGAATTAAAATATACAATTTGACATTTTTGTCCAACTCTGCTGGGTTTTGGAAAATTGAGTTTTTATTTTCCATTTAAGTAACCGTAGACATGTACAAGTGGATTAACATTATCTATGCACACTTCGAAGACCTTCATGGAAGCCTTTTTATGTTGTTGTGAAGTCTGGTTAAGATATTTCTGAAGAAAAAGCATTTCAATTTTATTATATTTGTTTACAAGTACAAGGCAGTCATATTTATTAACATATTAGCATCCTATATTTTAAAAAAATGTCTACAGACCTGATACCAAGATCCTTTCTGCCAAATATGGTTAAACTGTGTTCAACACTTTGGAAGAAGTCATTTCAAATGTTTCTATTTATAGTAATAGTAGCCATATACGAAGGCAAACCAACACCGTATCAATTAGGAAGACCTTCTTGCCAGAAAGTTTTCTACCAAATTACTCAAAATTCTCTTGTGGGGTTTGTGAGAAGATTACATGTACAGCTTTTCCTATTGTTTGTAATAGTGGTTGTATTTTAATTCATTCTGGCAGTATCTGTATACAATTGAAATGCTTTGGTGTCAGGATGGTTTCTTTCAAATTCTGTTGCATGGTTGCTAAGATGTCATTTAATGTTTTTAATGATGTCCATATTTGATTGAGGGCAGATCCACATCTTTGAAATAAACTTCAAAGAATATCATGCAAGATGCTGCATACCAAGTTTTGAATCAAACTGGTTTAGTGTATTTTGAGATATGCGAAACACAATTGTGCCATACTATAAGCTCATTTACCTTATGGCTTGCTTACCATCTACAACCAAGTCAACTTAACACTACAAAATTACAAGTATTGATGGGTGATAATTAGGTACATATAATACAAATCCAAAATAGCATAGTTACATAAATATGTACATCTCCATTTTTGACTTCCTGTTAAAAATACTGTTAGTCTATATCTGCTTGTTAAGTACAGTTTACAAGTATATTATAAAAAAAAAAATAATATATATTTTAAGATCTTGGACCCTGCCCTTAGTCTTACAATCATCAGTAAGCTATTTATGGTGCATTTTATGGAACTGCAGACATAATAATGGAAGGAATGCCCCCCCAAAAAAAATCTGAAAATATTTCCTCAAAGTGAGATTGTGAATTATCCTTCCTAAATTATTCTTCCATGATTGTGATTTTATCAGATGTTAGTACATGTACATACATGCCAACCATTACGCTTTTGGTGTGATCATTGCGCTTTTTTCCACTAAATTACGTGTTACGCTTAAACATATATAGATTACGCTTTTTCGGTATATCCACTTCCCAAAAAAATCAATTATTTGTTTTCTCATTGTTATTAACATTCCATTAATCCCACAGACTGTATTTTAGAAAAGATGGCTTTTACGTAACTACAATAAAAGAAAACGCTTGACCGTGGACTTTCCTAACAGTATCATGTTCTATTTATAGCTAACTTGGTTCTACTGTCGACAAAAATTCTATTTATAGCATCTGGATTCTTAGTGAGGAGAGAGCCGACTGGTTTTCTAAATTTAATCTTAACTCGCAGATTCCCTGTTCGAATTTATAATTTGCTGTAGAACCAGTCTAAATATATTTTGGTGCTATAAAGTATATTTTATTTTAGTCAATGCATTTATGTGAGCAAAAATATCTCCTCTCAAAGATTTCCCAGATAAATTAGAAAAAGGCAAACAACAATAACCCGAAACAAAATACAACAGAATTCTCTAAATAGTAAGACAAATAAATCATTGTTTATTGAAATTTTAGCATGTTATATGTGGATTACGCTTTTTCTGCATGGATTCTGCTTTTCTGAGCACTTGGATTATACTTTTTCCTCATCAGGGGTTGGCATGTATTGTGTTATGAATAAAAAGAAAAGAAAATTAAAAGGCCCATATTGTTTTCACAAGGTTGTTTTAAAAACCAAACTTCTCTTGCTGTGTTCTTATAAAGAGATATGACAAAAACAGATCTGTGTGTGTGTGTGTAAATCATGTATGCCTCCACTGGAGACATGATAACAAAAAACATTGTGTGCTTATATCAATTTTTTTAAAAATTCTGGAATTCTGCTATAATTATTACTAATAAATTCATCTGTGTATGCATACAAACATGCAAAGTAAATTTCATTTAGTAACATATAATTAGTTTGATTAATCATACTAGCAATACGTCTTCAAAAACTAATTCCAAAATATTTTTAACATGTTTAACAAGAATATTGCAAACTGTACATTATACATCTGCACACAATTATAGCATGCTTGACCCTGGAGGCTGCGTCAACCAATGGGTCCCATTATTTGTTACCAATTTGCCAAGAGGTCCCAATATTCTTTATCAACTGATTTAGGCATGCGTTTGGTAACTTTTGTTATTATTACACAGGTCTACCATGATCTTTGACAATTGACTTTAATACTCTAACTCGATGGGTGCATTCATGTAGACAACCATGACACTATTGAACATTCTAGTTATATTCTTGACTCTTGAGCATGATATCTAAATATACTCTTGTGCTGTTCGCATGTAAGAATAACAGTGAAATGTCAAGGAACCACTAAAAAATAAATATTTAGTATATGGCGCGTTAAAAACCAAAATTATAGTAGTGCTTTAACATTACAAGTTCAAGCTTTATGCAAATGCTTCTTTCACACATCAAAGGTATTTTTTTTTACAGAACTTGTTGCATATATTGCTCAGTATACGTAATGCATACAGCTTTGACAGTAGTAGCACATGTAATGACATTCTGTCTATGTAAATGAATTCACTAATCTACCAAAAATGTCTACTCCAAGCTGTCTCAGTCCCCCCCTCCAAAAAAAAGACAATTCTAAACATTTGAACCTCCGCAAGTCTTTTAGCGATTGAAAAATAGTCACTAGGTCATGGTAATCTACTTAATGTACTGTATCTGTATATTTCTTTGTTTTCATTTGTGAACAAAGTTCTGGATTCATGAAATTTTTGAAGATGACATTACCATGATCAAGACAGTCAAGAATGGTTACCTCAAATGCAACCCATAGAATTTTTCTCTTACCCAGACTTGAAGCATGAACATAAATTATCGTGCAAAACACACCGAATTGATGGATTGTTTCTTTCCCAAGTTAAAGACCACCACATAATTTTGGTCAAGTTACATGCTTTAGAACAAAAGTTGGTATGTGAAATCCACATGTTTTTTTTTCAGTGACCTTGATCCTTAACCCCAAACCAAATACTAGGCATCTTAAGTATCAGCCATGTTCAAAATCTGTTCTAAGTACATGCAAGTTTTGTGTAGAAACTATTTCAGTCAAATCAATAGAATATTCTATGTTCCATCTTCAAACCATCCGCAAAGTTTAGTTTAAGTCTGCGATGCAGCAACAAATTCAGAAATAATTTTCTTCTTTCAGTTTCAGTGACCTTGACTTTTGTTCATTTGATATGACCACAAAAGTTTCCTCCTCACCCAAGGTGTAAGCCATCAACAAAGACCGATAAAGATTGATGGTGTATAACTAAATGAAAAAAGTTGCATATCAACTGGTGTACGAGATGGATGGATAATATCATAACATTGGATAGCCACATGAACAATTTAAAAATATTGTTTAAAGAACCAGAGAAACTGATGAAGTCATCTAAATATAAACTAAATACGCCTACCAAATTTCATCTGTGTAATGTGGATTCTACATAAACATGCTCACAAGGTTTGTGCCAAAAAAACATATCAGAAAGTACATTTTATTTTTAAAAATCACTTTATTTACTGATATTGTCAGGTCATCTACATCTGAACAGTAATTTTTCTTAATCACCTTAACAATGTATGTTTAAAAAATTAAAAAAAAATATGCAATTTCTGAAAATCTAACAAGATCAAATATATATGCATATAAACATCCCTACAAAATTTCATTTGTTAAACTGAGTGGTATTAACAATCTTGCAGACACGCTTCTCTGAATGGATGGATGGACAGAACCAAAATTGGGTTGGCACGTTTGAAGTCCCTGGAGAAAAATATTGTCAGCATTTATCAAAAACAAAATGGAATGAAAGCTAAATATACTAAACTATAAACTAAATTGTGACTAATGGTATTTATCAAATTAAATGGCATAAAAACAACCAAATACTTGTGACATTTTAATATGGCAAAACCATTTTTAAGGTGTTTAGTGGCTTCTGTTAGTTTCTTTTTGATGGACCGCTCTCTGGTGGTTTGAGCATCTGCCTCAGATGCAAGAGGCTGTGGGTTTGAACCCGTCAAGTCATACCAAAGACTTATAAAAATGGTACAGAAAGTAGCCTCATTTGGCGCTCAGCATTAAGTTGTATTAGGACTGGTTGACCTGGTGTCAGGATAATGTGACTGGGTGGGGCATGATTCCGTAGTGCTAGACATAAATAACTAAACTGCCACACTGCAGTCATTGTAGTGATATGACTGAAAATTTGTTAAAGCTACGTTAAAAATCCAAATCACACTCACACAAGAGTTTCTGATGGTAATTGACAGCAAAGTATCTTTACAAAGTATACATCAAAAGTGCACATTATTTTAATTTGGTTTGGACTAAATATACTGCAAGTTCTTTCACCTAAAAGATACTGAAATACATGAACATCCAGGTAAAATATCTTGTCAAAGGTTATTGTTGTGTATTAAAGCCTGACAAATAGTACCTGATTTATTTGGGTTAACACTGTTCAAAGGTACATTTTTACCAATGTGTATGAGATGCCCAATATTCTGATATGGTTGGGTGAAGTCCACATTATGTTCTTTTGGCTAAAAAAAGCTCTAACATCAAATAATTTGCAGAAGGATACCTTTTCTTTATGTCATTTAATAGTGTGTATCCAAGACAAATTTCTGATTAAACACAACTATTGACCAGGCCTTGTCATAGAAACAAATATAGTACCAGTTCCCATCTTCTGAGTTTTCAGGTTATTCGTGTGTATCGTTTCAAATGCGCTATCAACACCAGGTTAGGTTTGACTGGGATTAACCCAATTCAAGTGCTGGAGCTTTACAAAATACACAATACACGTACTGAGGTGGACTCAAATATTAAGAATTCTTATTTTCTTTTAACTGTAATTTTCTGAGCTATAAAGAACACATTTCGCAAACATTCTCAAAGCAAACTTAACCATAATTTATTTCATCTACTTGGTGTCAATTGTTATTTTAGCATTTTACAATCTTCTTTAACTTTAAGTGATAGATTATTTAATTTAATCCTCAAGGTGTATTACTTTCTTCATTAACAATTTCTTGAAATTTATGAGTCCTGCAATTTTTTAACAATCTTTCAATCCTTCTTAAATCTTATTGGGGAGAACTATGCATAACCACAAACCTGTAGTCCTCATCATAGGTTGGCTGAATTGATAATCTGGCAAAAACATTATGCTTTCAATAAAATTTTCAAATTAAATTCTGTTTTTGGAGAAATGGGAAAAGCTTTTTCAGTTTAAAGAAATGGCAGTTTAGCATCACTTGTACACACAGAAAAGCCAGGATGCTTTCAGTTAAATTTGTCCAAATCCTGTTGAGTAGTTTGTGAAATGTAATTTACGCAGATTAGCATGATTTGTTAGATGCTTTCTGTCAAGTTTTTTTACCAAATTATATTCAGCAGTATTGGAGAAGTAACGGTTTACTGGTTTTTCTTTTCTTTATAACGGCAGTAATATTTGAATCGGGATCAGCGTAATTTGTAAAATACATATGAAAAGTCGTCATGCCTGTATGCTACCTGTCAGGATTTGGTCAAATTCCAGCTAGTGTATTTGGAGGATTTTTTTTTAAGTTTTCTATTTTTAAATATATTTTTAATAATGCTGACCATATCTGAAAGCAAATTGGTATCATTTATATTGACTTGAAAGGTCTTCTTGCCAAGGTTCTTTCTGGCAAATTTGAAAGTTATTTAAATGTTTTTACTGGTTTTAGTAATGGCAGCAATATTTAATTGTGGATTTATTATTTGTGCAGATCTGAATGCCCTACAACAACAATAAACAACACAGCCTCAGTCTAATAACTTGGTCACTTCCATTATTCAGAATATGATATTTCACTAGTACAGTAACTACAAATTAAATCCATTATACAAATTTTTAAAAAAATATATTTTCCTCAGGTGAAAGGTTTTAAAAAATCCTGATTTTAAAAAAAACCTATGAAAATAAGGTGGTCCAGGTTTTAAGTCTACTATGTTCAGATTGAAAGTGTAATAAACATTTTAAAAAAAAAAAATTCAAATTTGAATTTTGCAGTCCCTATCTATAGGCTTAAAATTATAGAATGTTCTTGCTCTTAAATGTACATCACTTTTTCGGGTTGTGTGCATTGCCTTCCCACTCTTACCAACCTCGTGATCTCAATAAGTACTGAAGTTGATGTTACATCTTGCATTTAATCAAAAAAAAAATTTTTTTAAAATTGAAAACCAGATATAGAACATTGGAGATTGTGCACCTCCTATTGTTGGTAGCAATCACAGACACAACCATATATCCATAACTCCATGGATGAAATCACCTAATCAGTTAGAAAGTCTTGGATGAAATCACTTAATCAGTTAGAAAGTCTTGGATGAAATCACCTAATCAGTGAGAAAGTCTTGGATGAAATCACCTAATCAGTTAGAATGTCTTGGATGAAATCACCTAATCAGTTAGAAAGTCTTGGATGAAATCACCTAATCAGTTAGAATGTCTTGGATAAAATCACCTAATCAGTTAGAAAGTCTTGTATGAAATCACCTAATCAGTTAAAAAGTCTTGGATGAAATCACCTAATCAGTTAGAAAGTCTTGGATGAAATCACCTAATCAGTTAGAAAGTCTTGGATGATATCACCTAATCAGTTAGAATGTCTTGGATGAAATCACCTAATCAGTTAGAATGTCTTGGATAAAATCACCTAATCAGTTAGAAAGTCTTGTATGAAATCACCTAATCAGTTAGAAAGTCTTGGATGAAATCACCTAATCAGTTAGAAAGTCTTGGATGAAATCACCTAATCAGTTAGAAAGTCTTGGATGATATCACCTAATCAGTTAGAATGTCTTGGATGAAATCACCTAATCAATTAGAAAGTCTTGTATGAAATCACCTAATCAGTTAGAAAGTCTTGGATGATATCACCTAATCAGTTAGAATGTCTTGGATGAAATCACCTAATCAGTTAGAATGTCTTGGATAAAATCACCTAATCAGTTAGAAAGTCTTGTATGAAATCACCTAATCAGTTAGAAAGTCTTGGATGATATCACCTAATCAGTTAGAAAGTCTTGGATGAAATCTCCTAATCAGTTAGAAAGTTTTGTATGAAATCACCTAATCAGTTAGAATGTCATGGATGAAATCACCTAATCAGTTAGAAAGTCTTGGATGAAATCACCTAATCAGTTAGAATGTCTTGGATGAAATCACCTAATCAGTTAGAATGTCTTGGATGAAATCACCTAATCAGTTAAAATGTCTTGGATGAAATCACCTAATCAGTTAGAAAGTTTTGGATGAAATCACCTAATCAGTTAGAAAGTCTTGGATGATATCACCTAATCAGTTAGAAAGTCTTGGATGAAATCACCTAATCAATTAGAATGTCTTGGATGAAATCACCTAATCAGTTAGAATGTCTTGGATGAAATCACCTAATCAGTTAGAAAGTCTTGGATGAAATCACCTAATCAGTTAGAATGTCTTGGATGAAATCACCTAATCAGTTAGAATGTCTTGGATGAAATCACCTAATCAGTTAGAAAGTCTTGGATGAAATCACCTAATCAGTTAGAATGTCTTGGATGAAATCACCTAATCAGTTAGAATGTCTTGGATGAAATCACCTAATCAGTTAGAATGTCTTGGATGAAATCACCTAATCAGTTAGAAAGTCTTGGATGAAATCACATAATCAGTTAGAATGTCTTGGATGAAATCACCTAATCAGTTAGAATGTCTTGGATGAAATCACATAATCAGTTAGAATGTCTTGGATGAAATCACCTAATCAGTTAAAATGTCTTGGATGAAATCACCTAATCAGTTAGAAAGTCTTGGATGAAATCACCTAATCAGTTAGAAAGTCTTGGATGAAATCACCTAATCAGTTAGAATGTCTTGGATGAAATCACATAATCAGTTAGAATGTCTTGGATCAAATCACCTAATCAGTTAAAATGTCTTGGATGAAATCACCTAATCAGTTAGAAAGTTTTGGATGAAATCACCTAATCAGTTAAAATGTCTTGGATGAAATCACCTAATCAGTTAGAAAGTCTTGGATGAAATCACCTAATCAGTTAGAAAGTTTTGGATGAAATCACCTAATCAGTTAGAAAGTCCTGTATGAAATCACCTAATCAGTTAGAAAGTCATGGATGAAATCACCTAATCAGTTAGAAAGTCTTGGATGAAATCACCTAATCAGTTAGAAAGTCTTGGATGAAATCACCTAATCAGTTAGAAAGTCTTGTATGAAATCACCTAATCAGTTAGAAAGTCTTGAATGAAATCACCTAATCAGTTAGAATGTCTTGGATGAAATCACCTAATCAGTTAGAATGTCTTGGATGAAATCACCTAATCAGTTAGAAAGTCTTGGATGAAATCAACTAATCAGTTAGAAAGTCTTGTATGAAATCACCTAATCAGTTAGAATGTCTTGGATGAAATCACCTAATCAGTTAGAAAGTCTTGTATGAAATCACCTAATCAGTTAGAAAGTCATGGATGAAATCACCTAATCAGTTTGAATGTCTTGGATGAAATCACCTAATCAGTTAGAATGTCTTGGATGAAATCACCTAATCAGTTAGAATGTCTTGGATGAAATCACCTAATCAGTTAGAATGTCTTGGATGAAATCACCTAATCAGTTAGAAAGTCTTGGATGAAATCACCTAATCAGTTAGAATGTCTTGGATGAAATCACCTAATCAGTTAGAAAGTATATGACAGTTGCTACCATGTATGTGGCACCTATTACACATTCAAGTATTTTGTACATTTACATTACAGTTCCTCTCTTCTTACAAAAGAAGAACTTATTTCTATTCTTCAGTTAAGTGTTGCCAAATTTATTAAATGCCTGCACTGAGTCATTAACCAGCTAATATAATATGTGAGCTATCTTTAACAATTTAAGGTGTACACTTTCTGAGGGTCTATCATATCTTTACAAGATAAAAGATATATATTTTAAATATTAGTAGATTGAGATATATGTTTTATATACAGGAGTAATTTTAATTTGGACTTTAGGAACTGGGTATTTCAGTATGTACAAAACATTCTAAGCAATGTGCAATTACTGTGAGTGGGCATTTTCTCACAGTAACTGCACAGTCTGGACAGCATACTTTATTACAGATGGTGTTGAATTTGCAGTTCTTTAGTCTTTCATCTCCTTATGATCAAATGGAAGTTCTTCACCGCATGCACCCTCTACTACATCAGTACCTGAAATAAATGTACGAGATTATTTGCCAATGAAGCAAACAGAAATCGGTTTTGAACAAGAAATAGCCTTCAGTATGTCCTGTCTCATCACTTTATTAGATGATGGAATGAGTCCTCCATTATGTTTTATATACAATGGCAAAATTAGTTTAGAGCAAGTGGACTGTTTTATGGGAATTCAAAGTTAATTCATACATGCAATGAAACGAGTGGAAATAAACATTTGGAACAATTAGCTAATCGTAACAAAACATTCATTTCCAGTTTCTTACTACAATGAATTGGATTGGTTGCTCAGAAAAGACTTTATAAAACTAATTTCTCCCCTTATAAAATTTATTTCTTCAAACGTTTGTAGTTAGGAAGAAAGGTGTGAAAACACTTACCGGTATTGGATTTTATGTGTACTTTTCTAAAGAAAATAAAAGTTTTATTTAAATCCTACGATTGACACCCTAATTAATCATTTTTCTGTTTAAGCAGTGATACTGTAATTGAAAAGATGTTCCAAAACTTAAGATTAAAAAACAAAGACCTCTCTCAGCTAATATGTAGTGCACAAAAAAATTATTTATGGTGTCCCACCATGTATGGTAAATAGAGTACTTTCAATGAAATGACAGTGTCTGTGATTTGTTACACATATACTTGCAGTGTCAAGAGTGGAGTGTGAGTGCAGGTTTTGTGCCAGAATTTGATCAAAACAAAGCTGTGGTTCAGGATAAGTATTGATACTAATGATAAACCTATGGAAGAAAAAAAACTTGTTTTGATTTAAAAGATTTTGATACTGTGCTGGAAACCAGAAAGTGATTAGCGATAAAAATACTGTGTAATGACATTTGCTTTTCTTAAAAAGAACACTCACATGCACAATTGTTTTTTGGGAATCCAAAGTAAATCAGAGGGATAAACTTGTGCTTTGCTGTTATGATCTGATGAGACCTATTGATTAAAAAAGTTCTTTTCATTGAATATATGTTATTAACAGTACATAATAATATATGCCTATCAAGTATGTCAAAATGTCCAGTTGTGCATGGAAAAATATTTAGATCCCAGAATTAAAAAAATTAAAACTATATATATATATATATATATATATATATATATATATATATATATACACACACACACACACACACACACATAATGTGACCCCACTACAACATGCTCTGATGTAATCTTATAAAACACAAATGTGGCATGGCTCCCAAAATTTCATACACATATTTTTCTTTATCTCTGAAGCATCAATCATTCTGAATGTGTACTAAGCAAATGAAACAAAAATTCAGTCTCAATCAATTATTTGATGTTGCTGCCACAATAACGTTGGCATTTTATTGGTCCTCCAATACTGCCCTTTAATGGTGACATTAATAACACATGTACCCTTCATCAAAGAAAGCCAACTACAATGGACTCAGCACCAAACTTAAATACAAAAGCAATGGATTGTTGCAATTTCAATGTTGACTGGAACATGTTTATTGTCCTATAAATGTTTTCTTTCTCAAGGAAAAAAGTTTATTAGTATGATTGCAAGCCACTCTTTCATATTCTTGTTTACTACTGTTGTATATATGGATAAAAAAAATACTGTCTGGTAAGGGACAACCAAATTATTTTGGTTGAGGAGGGGACACCTTAGATTTATTTTCAAACCAGAAATATGTTTTCTATAAAGAAAGCTACTTCTTTTCAACTGACATAATTGGGGATAATGTTTTTTGTTCACAAATTAGAATGAGACTTTACAATAGCTGCCTGAAGGCTGGAAATTTATAGTTTTGGTGTAAAAATACCCACCCACCCCCCATCTGGAAAATTAATGGCAGTCCTAGAGTGTAATGCAAAAATGGAGAAAAAAATCTCTAAATCATGTTGAACCTGCTGATTACTAATTTTATTTTAAATAAATTCAAACAAAGCCTCGTGAGCCATAAAAAATTCAAACAAAGCCTTGTGAGCCATACTTGATTCTTTTAATGTATATTTTATTAAACCCTTGATAATTCTCTTTAGTTTTTGTAAAGAAGTCAAAGAGTTATTACCTGTTAAAAATAATTATGTTTATAATGTGTTATTATGTTGGTGGTATATATGATTTACTTTGTCCATCTATGTCAGTTGATCCATCTATCTTATTTATCCTTCATAAAACTTCTAAAGCTTCACATGTTAACATTAAACTTGCACAGTGTGAATTCAGGATAAGCATATAAATAAATGGCTCATCATTTTATTTTTTTATTTTATGAGAGAGAAAGACAGAGATGTTACAACTTACACTTTCAGTCGGTAACACTTTGAGATGATCCAATTATACAACAACTACTTGCTTTAACCACTGCTCTAAAACAACATATTAAAACTTCTATTCTTAAAGGAGCGCACATTACTGAAGTAACAAAACTATTTTGTCCTATCCATGACACCAGAACATAGTGTTTTATTATGATATAAATGAATGTGGAAGCACCAACATCCACTGTCACACTGTAGATTACTACTTTGATTGGTCACATGATCATATTAGCATAGTCAAGCTCTATTTTTAGACATGGAAGCCCCTGTGTATATCAATGATATCAATGTTTGGCCATCTTTCGATGTGATTTTTAACCTTATTAGATTGAAAATGATCTTATCTTCAAACATGTTTTGAAATTTCAAATCAAACAGATAAAATAAAAGCAAAGTAACTCTTTTGAAAATGCATTCACATGAGCCAGTCTAATGACCACAGTGAAACAATTTTGAGTAGACACTATGACTAAACATTACTGAACAAATGGTCCCATTTCTTGTTGGGTATAAAATGATAAACTTTTCAAACACATTACAAATTACCTTCTCCAGTACTTTCATTGACTTGGTCTAACCATGATGGACCTCTTCTCGTCCTTATTTCTTCAATTTCAAATACAGCTTCCATTATCATCGGTCCAGTAATTTCTTCACATTCTTAAAAAAGATATCAATAAAAAAGCTTTAGAATGTTTAACTGGAATATATATATATATATATATATATATATATATATATATATATATATATATATATATATATATAACCAAAAACCCACTATAGCATGAAGGTCCATAGAGCATTATTGTGATACCTACCATATGTTGTAAACAATGAAATCAGTGTCGGGATAGAAGAGTAAATTTACGTGGGTGCAAAACTATGTACTCCATGGACACAATTACCAACTGAAATCAATGCATATTCAACACAAAATATACACATGTAGTGAATAAAGAAACTGCGTAATATATAATATTTTACTTTATTCAGAGAAGAATGTAAAGTTCAATGTGTGCGTCTAACATATATCACGAATAGTTAAAGTATCAATATCATGCACTCACCAGGTAATGTCATTACATCCAAACATGTGAATCTTTAATAATTCCATCAAACTGGTGGAAACAGAATTATAGTATGGAGTCATTTTGTCATACATCATTACATGTCTGAATAAAGTGCCAAAAAAATTACTGCAAAATCATATAAGGAAAGATAAAGCGAATCTATAGTTAAATATGTATGTATGTGTATGTCCCAAGGTTATTAAATGGTGTCTGTATAAAGTTCACACAGCTAATAGCTTTTCTGCAACAGATCAGAATATATTTCTTCACTGACTGATTATTATCAGTTTCTAACAACTGCCATGTTTGCTGACTGATTATTATCAGTTTCTAACAACTGCCATGTTTGCTGACTGATTATTATCAGTTTTTAACAACTGCCATGTTTGCTCTGAGCAAAGTCGATCATGTTCCTTAATTCACAAAATCAAACAGAATCTTATCTCCATCATATTGCACACGTTAAGCCTTGGATTACTTCTTTTTCCATTGGTTGAAGATTCTTGCTGTTGTCATCTGACTCATCACCATCAGTAGCATCACCACAGGTTTTATTTATCATAACATTTGGAATAATGTTTGCATTAAAACATGGTCTACAACATTACTGGACCTTCATACGTGAGCCATTCATGCCAACTTTCTCTTGACTGCAAAATAAATCGCTCCATTATTTCTTCAATCTTTTTTTTTATGTTCATCTGTTACTACAGCCAGGGTGGTGTTGAATATCATTTTGTAACAAAATCCACTTCCAAGACAATCACAAATCTGCTTTGGAGAATATCCTCCTTCCCTCAAATCATCCAGAATGGCTGTAGTTGTTTCAGAATCTGAAGGTAGTTTTCTCCCAAACAGTCACTTGGCTATTTCCATTTCCCTCTTTAAATGGTTTACTGAACCATTGCTAGCTCTGATACTTGAAACTGGCCTGTAGCAGTCATTGTGAAATATTTCTACTTGTACATTTACAGTAGTTATAGATACAAGCACTATTTCAGCCTTGATGTAAACAAATCAATGATACAGGGTTTTACAAAGTTGTACGTTTCCCACTGCTCTGGCTTTTTTTTCAGACCCTTACTTTCATGCATATACTGATCACCATCGCTCTTTGTTTAGCTTCTTCTATCTTCCATCCTCTTAAGGTCAACTGGTGAACACCTAAATCTTGAGCAAGTTGCATTTTTTTAAACTCTAGACTTAAAGGAGACCAGAAATGAACTTTTTCCTGCTATTCATTTAATTATCTAAATTTTTTAATTTGACTGTAATGTTTTTAAAATAAATAACGTACTAGGAAGGTACTGATTATATTGTGTGGAAGATACGATTCAGTAAATTTGCAGAGTTTTCCCAGAGTTTTGATAGGAAGATAGATCATGTGGTCCTGTGATGCAATACCTAAGCCAGTCCTTGAATACACACAGAAACATGGCAAGCGAGACAGACAGGAGGAGACATATTTGGGTTGCACATTCAAAAGTTGAATCTGCTTCTGAGATATGTGCTCATATCTCTATCTCTTGAATTGTGTGTTAACAATGTGTTTAAGATCTGACAGCAGAAAAGTACAGCAGTAAGAAAATGCTCATATTTTATTTTGGAATTAAAAAAAAAAAAGCAATGTAATTTTAAAATAAATGTTTATATATTATGTGCTGTGCGAAAATGTGATAATGAGTGATGGTGCCCAATGTACAATGTAATAAATTCATTTCTGGAGTAGATAGTGAGACAAACCAGACAGAATTCCAATAGCAAGACATGAAAGTACTAATGAACACACAAGTGTTTTAGCGGCATCAACAGAAAGATATTTGCGAATGGCGCTTGATGCGTCTCAGCTCAAGATATGCAGCCTTGCATATGTTCATGACATGTTGGTATGTGAGAGTACTGTCTTGAGTAACACCTAGGTTTCACACTGACTGAATTTAATGTTGGTGTTGCTGATATTTATTGTTTGAGGAAAGGATGTGAATGAGAAAGTCTTTGTGTTGTGATCAGAATGGCCTCAGTTTTATCATCATTCATCTGCAGCTTGTTACATCTCAACCATGATTTCACATCAGAAATGCACCTCTCTACTCCTTGGATGGTAGCATCAACTTCAGTTGGGTGGCTAGACTTGAATATTTGGGTGTCATCAGCACACAATTGGTGAGATGCTGCATGATGTTCTATGATAATTGAGAGCAGCTAAGTGTATAGAATGAAGGGAACAGGTCCAAGAACAGACCCATGTAGAACACCACAACATAGATCAACTGGGCTGGAGTGTATTTCATTTGCAGATACAATTTGTGTCCTGTTGACTAAGTAAGGACTTGAACCACATAGGCTGTATTTTGAATGCCAAATACATGCTGGAGACGGTGAAGAAATATATCATGGTCTATTGTGTCAAATGCTGCAGACAAATCAAGGAGGGTAAGGACTGTAATCATTCCGCTATCCAAAGCAAGGACAATATGCAGACTGTACATTGCTCAAAAGACCATTTGAATTCAGTTGAGATACAAGCTGGGTTAGAGCAACTATTCTAAGATTTTTTTAATATGAATGGGAGATTAGAAACTGGGCGGTAATTCTTTAAATCATTATGGTCGAGTGTTGGTTTCATCAGCAGAGGCTTTACAATGGTTTGAAAAATGATGGGAATTTCCCAAATGAGAGAGAGAGGTATTAATAGGATCAGTTAGTGAAGGCAATATTGGATCTAAGCACTCTACCAGCAGTGATGTTGGAATGGGATCAAGTTCACATGACTTTGGTGCACTCTTCATCACAGTTGTCCATACTAAATCCATAGATACAGGTTCAAATGCTGCTAAACATTGTCGCTGAAATTATGTTTCGCAACTGTATATTGATGACGAGTCAAATGAAATTGCTGTGTTGTCAAGCTTATCTCTAACGTTTTGTACCTTGTCACGGAAGAAATTTGCAAACAGGTCCAGAAAGTTGACTGGAAAGAAGGTAGTTGGAAGTGGTGTACATTTGTTCCTTGACATTAGTTTGTTAGTCATCTCAAAGAGCTCATTGCAGCTGGAATTCTCTTTGATCTTAGTACTGTAGTGGGATAATTTGGCTAAATGGACTATGTTTGTGACGTTCTTCTTAGTGGCTTCATAGTTTTGTGTATGAATAGTAAACCTGGTGGAAAGCCAAAGCTTCTCCGGTTTACAGCGGTATCTTTTAGTAGTGAGAAGCTGGTCCCTAACACTGCTATACCATGGAAAACACTTTTACATTGATACTCTGCACTCGGTGGCTGGGGCATGTTTCAAGCAATGAACGCATGCAGTTATCGAGTTCTGCTGTAGGACTGGAAGTAAGTTGTTAGGTTTGCTTGAATGTCATGCATTAGTTTGGTTCTATTTATCATACAGAGGTTTCTCTTAGTAGCAAATAAAAGTGGCGGGTTAGGGACCAATACATCCAGATGGCATATAATGCAGAGGTGATCTGATGCAAGTTTGTGGGATACAAGGGTGAACCGTAAAATATTATCATCGGGTCTCTGAAGAATCCTGTGTGGGTTGGTTAACTGACTGTTTAACACTGTTCATGTTAAAGCTTCTCACTACAGAGTTCATATTAGGTAGTCTCAAACCCAAGACTATCAAGCCCAGCAACACAAGGTTGCAACCAAAAATATGCTAATTTAGAAAATGACCTCAAATTCATACACTATAAAGATAGTTAACCCCAAAACTATCAGGCCTTGCAGTAACTTAATAACATCATACATTAACTAACAATGCAAACAGTTGTCATATGGGGTTATATATTCTACACAAAACAGCACAAAGAATTCCAAATTGATAGGGAAAAATAAGGAAGCAAATTGACGAGGGAGCAAGGATGTTTAGAGTGAGAATCCAAAACAAGACACCCAAGATGTATACAGGGAAACAAGACACTCAAAAATTATACAGTGACCAACCACAGGAGCAGAGGGATAATCGGTCACTAACAAGTGATCATGGGATTCTCCACAAAAATAGTCTTTTTTAGGGCTATTGTCTTTCATTGCCTTAATAGGGTCTTCCACTTGGTTACGAAAACCCTCCTTGACAAGCTCTATCCAAAAAGCCTAACTTGGTCATTTTCGGACCCACCGCTCAAAATTATCAATCTAATCCTCTCTGACAGTGGCTACCTTTCAAATGACGTTTAGTCATATTAGCAAAAGAAATTGTTAGGGACATATAATATGTATACTTTTGTACTAGAAGATTGGCATAGATAGGGACGTAATTTAATTCTTCAATTCTACCATTTGATGAATTGCATCGGTGGCTTACACAATTTTGGCATAGGGAAATCCACTAGAAAAACTGGATTGAATTTGGAATAAGTGTTCATACTTTCGATTGGTTGATAGGTTGAGTGCATGATGGGTCTATTCCCACTCACCTAGGTCTGACATTCATATCATTAGCCCCTTTTTAGGGGTATGATATGACGACCAAATTATATAGCGCACACTGTGCGCATAAACGTCAGGAAGATGTGGCACCATTCCATCTTCCTGGATAAATTAAATCACTGCCATGTAAATAAATGGCATTGCAAAATAGTGAACATATGACCCTAGTGGCCGGTTTCACATTAAATCCAACTATTCATTCATTGTTCAATCATACATTTATTTACTATCATATTGCAACCTTATCAATAATACAATATAAGGTTATCAGCTGTATCAGATACTTAATTGATTATCAAGTTTAAGAAAAATCACAAAATGATTGTAATTCTTGGTTAACATCTTTACTGGACTGAAGCCCTATTAAGAGGCAAATGTATAGAACTGTTAATGCTTTGTCAGTGGTATATCAGCATAAGAGACTGCAATGATGTTCTGCCATATTTTATCTCCATGGTACACCATTTCCATTTAGAACCACCTACATATAATAAAAAGTCTCTCCATCTCTAGGAGTAGTGATAATAAGTGTTTCAAGATGGTCAATGTAGTGGCCATATTTAATGTCCAAATGGCAGCATTTTCATTTTGGCCTAATTAGATATTGTAAGAAGTCTTCTTGTGAAAATACCATGCTGATATAACTTTCTGTTCAGGTAAAGAAGCAATATTAAGATTTACAAGATGGCTGCTGTGGCAAGCATATTGGACATCAGATCATTTTTATTTAAGGCCAATTAGACATCATAAACATCTTTTAGTGAAAACCTCATGTTGATATGACCACATTTTTTTATTAGGAGCAGTTTTTCAAAATGGAACGCCATACTGAATTCAGATCAGCATTATTTTCAATTAAGACAAACTAGACATCATACCGAGTTTTTTTTTGTTGTAAGAACCACAAGTTGATATGACCGTCCATTCAAGAGAAGTTTTAATAACATGATTTTTAACATGACTGCTTGGTGGCTGTATTGGATGTCTGAACAGCAACATTTTCATTCAAAACTAACTAGACGTTTGTTGAATAAATATGTGGGTAAGGTTTCATGGCAATTATCCAAATAGTTTAGGAGGAGTAGTTGTAACAAAACATGTGCTAACAGATGAATGACCATTCAATAAGCTCTTCTGGTCAATGACCAATAAAGCTAAAATAATGGCATTCATGACCATAACTGGCAAGGACTTTATAATGAGTCATCACAATATCGATATACTCACCACTTTTCATCAGCACTCTATCAATTGCCAGTAGCACGATCGTCTGTTGGAAGCCCATGTCTAGTACACTTTGAGCAGCATCTGTCTGCAAGTAATTCTGCATCTCCCCAATGCCAGGAGTGAATGCTGCTACTCCACCAACAGCACCATATATTGGTGCATTATCTCTGTGAGCTGTATAGTTTGTTGGACAATTGTTGAGAGAATCTGCAAGAGTTTTAATTTTGAGCAGATAAAGTAAAGGACCTTAATATTTAAGATCTGTATCTACTATTAATCATGGAATCTTTATCAAGTTATATTTAAGATCACTATACTAGAAATGGAGCAAGCAGGAGTCTGTTCTGAACAAGGAGACAAAATCATCTATATTTCAAGCCCCATCCATATAAAAATTAGATGATGGAATGGGTCCTTCAATTTGTTATATATCAAATGGAATAGGAGGCCAAAGTGGACCTAATATTGCTCACCTTGATAGTGTACAAATGTAATCTTGTGAAATCAATTTCATATGTGTAGTGAAATTGTGAAGTAACAAAAGTATGGAGCACAGAGGTGCTACACAAAATAAGAGTGTTTCAATTTCATACTAAAAATATTGGATTGGCTGGTCAGAAAAAAGAATTTTAAAAAAATCAATTTAGTGAAAGTCAATCACAGCTGCATTAAACTTAGCTAATTTGATTCCCAATTACTTAAGAACATTAGTTTAGGATAGTTAAGATATAACTTGTGCTTTCACTACCACTGACGTGTATATCCGCTGCATAAATATGCCTAGCCTCACCAGTGACTGATAGATCCGCTTGTAAACAGAGCACTATTACTCCCAGTGACGGACATATCAGCTTGCCTTACATGCTTCCTAAACCCTAGTGACGGATAGATCCGCTCTGTATGTCATTGTTACAACCGATCGTATTGGTCAATATATGGAAGTAAAAGTCTATTCAACTAATCAAATTAGAGTTAACAAATGATTGTTCTTACTAAATCCAGTTCCTTTTTTCAAATTTGTACCGCGTGTGTGTTAATACATGCATTTGTAGTTGACAGTAGAAACCATGGCGTTCTCTTACGATAGCGATTCAGATTCCGACTTTTCTGGTTTTTCTGAGGATGATATTGACCACCATGAATTAAGAAGTATTGGTAGTGATATTAATATATCTTCTTTATCAAGTCTGTCAGAAATTGAGACAGAAACTGATGATGAAGACGACGAAGTGTAGACAAGAGAACCACGTGCGCCGAAAGTAACGGAGTTTACAGAAAGCGTCGGCTCAACTTTCGTTTTGGATGAGGGGAAAAAAGAAATAGATTTTTTCTTTAAATAGATATCACGAGGAATTACTTAAGAAATAGTAGAACATAGTGACTAGGTAACAGTGTTAGTAATTAAATGTATATATTTTATAAATAACTTAGTATAAAAGACTCCCAGATAAATTTTAGTGTTTACAAGCAGTTTTGTGTTATATTCCTGGATAAATTTTAGTGTTTTCAAGCAGTGTTTTGTGTTATATTTCTGGATAAATTTTAGTGTTTTCAAGCAGTGTTTTGTGTTATATTCCTGGATAAATGTTAGTGTTTTCAAGCAGTGTTTTGTGTTATATTCCTGGATAAATGTTAGTGTATTAAAACAGTGTTTTGTGTTATATTCCTGGATAAATGTTGGTGTTTTCAAGCAGTGTTTTGAGTTAATTTTAGTGTTTACAAGCAGTGTTTTGTGTTATATTCCTGGATTTCAGCAGGATAAAATAATCAAACAGATATAAGGTAGTTAGAGCTTTTATATATGCATGATTTTAGCCTATAATCAGTTTATTAGAGAGAAAATAACTAACACAATCCAACCATACATCAGCTAAAAAGTTATCATTTGGCGACAGCAGCATTTGGCTCTGGTAGTCAGCCCACAAATCAGCTGCAGTAGTGACCCCAGCAGCTAGGCATAGCAGTGAGCCACTACAGTAGCATTAGTAGGTAAAGGTTTAATATAACTCACTATACATTCTAAAGGACCATGATTATCAAATAACATGCGAATGTAGCCATTACTGAATTGTTTTAATCCATATCCAGGAAGACCTAAAAATATTGAGAGAAATAGTAAACTTCTTAATATATAGAACTGTTTCTTATGAACTGAAAGGAAATTCAGCCTGGTCACAACATTCAGAAATGTTTTCTTTTGTTTTTATGTTAAGACTGTTTCATGGTTAAAAAATTTCTAGGCATCAAGAAAACTGGAGGTTCATACAATGAGCTTAATGATGGCAATGAAATCTGTTTGTGATTCAGAATCAGGTTTTCTTTTTAAAAGATGCCTTTATTAAATAATAAATCCAATTTTTGAAACAATGAGAAACTCTTCTGAAGAAATTTAATATATGAAATACCATAACAAGATGCAGATGTAATACAATTATATCAACAAAGTGGCTGTTATTGGGCTGAATGAGGTTATAGATTCCTGTACAACAAAGTAAATTCATTCCCAATATATCATTCCTTATTGCGTTTTTAGTCTAATTTATACTGTATATTAATACTACTTTGCAAATTTTGCATTTATTTACGACTTTTTTGAAAAGTAATATTTCATTTTATACATATAATTAAGTTTTAAGAAAAAAGATTATTAAATTATCAAGTCATAATATCTAGTTTATTTATATAACATGTTCTTCTGAAATTTCACGAATCTGAAGTTCTGATTTTAATTTTTAAGGAGAAGAACATCTTCACAATCATAAACCTGTAATTTTCAATACACTTTATCATTATTACTTCCTTTGCTTTAATATGCAAATTACAATTTTGGATTCCAGAGAGGCAACAATGTCAGCTAATCAGATACAAGATTATTTAATTACAATACATGAATCTTGTTCATTACCAAACCATCCAGAATTTAAAGATATTAATATATACTTCCAGTCAAACCCAAATCAAATATGAAATATGCCATTTAGTGGGGTAATAAGCTGAGTCAATCAGATACATGAAGTGAATTGGCTACGCGGTTAAGGTTAAACAAAAGTGATGGTCAATTTTAACCAAAATGTGTCCTGATAACCAAAATCCTAATTCCATGACTACAGTCACTGGTTGTTTTAAGGTTTAACGCCATTTTTCAGCACACGATAGGCTATACATGGTGGCCAGTATTATTGGTGGAAGAAGAACCTGGGAAAACCCCTGGAAAGAACCACCGACCCCCCAAGAAGCTACTGGCAACCTTTCTCACATAACTACATTAGCCGAATCTTAGACTTGAACCCACGCAGACAGAGGTGAGATGGCAGTGATCCATAATGGAGAGCGCTTTAGACCACTCGGGGCCCCTCCACCCACTGGTATAACCCTGGTGAATAAGTAGTAGAAAAAAGGACTAATGTGATTATATTTTATGTCAGATATATGATGAATCAAATGTGGGGTTACTGAGATACAAAACCAGAAAAAACTGTAAGCAAACCTGTCCACATGTTTGGGGGAATAAAATCAATAGCACAGTGTAACTTGGAGTTCAAAGTATACAAGAAGTGAGAATGAAATTCAAAAGACAAATTTTATAAAATCAGTGTGTGATGAACAGCTTTATAGAATGATGTGAAATGCAGCATGAACAACCTGATTGGAAACTGCAGTTCTGGCTGATAAAGGAAAAAAAAATAATCTATTGAGGTCAGCAATAAATGTCCAACTTTTGATGTACGGTGATAATCAAACTCTCAAATACAAATTTCCATTAATTGTTTAAATCATGTTTTATGGAGAGTCATTTTTCAAGTTTTTTTATAAAAATTACTTCATAATGTTTCTGAGAAGCAATTTTGTCTTATGGAAATTGAATCTTCTCCCTATGCTACTTTCTTAATCCAGAGCTGTATTTCATTTGATTCTCTATTTTTAATACATAAACAACAACAATTCTTAATTAACAAAGCGTGATATTTTATTCTGTTAAATGTTTTGTATTCACTGAGATAAATTCAATGAGTTTTTGACTTTGGGCATAATTCCAGCAGTTTTAAGGCAATCCATGAAATTCAAGGATTGTATGAACCACACAAATTCAGCACAACCTGTCTTGAAAGACTCGGGTTTTCAATTTGTTTTTATGTTAAGACTGTTTCATGGTTAAAAAATTTCTAGGCATCAAGAAAACTGGAGGTTCATACAATGAGCTTAATGATGGCAATGAAATCTGTTTGTGATTCAGAATCAGGTTTTCTTTTTAAAAGATGCCTTTATTAAATAATAAATCCAATTTTTGAAACAATGAGAAACTCTTCTGAAGAAATTTAATATATGAAATACCATAACAAGATGCAGATGTAATACAATTATATCAACAAAGTGGCTGTTATTGGGCTGAATGAGGTTATAGATTCCTGTACAACAATGTAAATTCATTCCCAATATATCATTCCTTATTGCGTTTTTAGTCTAATTTATACTGTATATTAATACTACTTTGCAAATTTTGCATTTATTTACGACTTTTTTGAAAAGTAATATTTCATTTTATACATATAATTAAGTTTTAAGAAAAAAGATTATTAAATTATCAAGTCATAATATCTAGTTTATTTATATAACATGTTCTTCTGAAATTTCACGAATCTGAAGTTCTGATTTTAATTTTTAAGGAGAAGAACATCTTCACAATCATAAACCTGTAATTTTCAATACACTTTATCATTATTACTTCCTTTGCTTTAATATGCAAATTACAATTTTGGATTCCAGAGAGGCAACAATGTCAGCTAATCAGATACAAGATTATTTAATTACAATACATGAATCTTGTTCATTACCAAACCATCCAGAATTTAAAGATATTAATATATACTTCCAGTCAAACCCAAATCAAATATGAAATATGCCATTTAGTGGGGTAATAAGCTGAGTCAATCAGATACATGAAGTGAATTGGCTACGCGGTTAAGGTTAAACAAAAGTGATGGTCAATTTTAACCAAAATGTGTCCTGATAACCAAAATCCTAATTCCATGACTACAGTCACTGGTTGTTTTAAGGTTTAACGCCATTTTTCAGCACACGATAGGCTATACATGGTGGCCAGTATTATTGGTGGAAGAAGAACCTGGGAAAACCCCTGGAAAGAACCACCGACCCCCCAAGAAGCTACTGGCAACCTTTCTCACATAACTACATTAGCCGAATCTTAGACTTGAACCCACGCAGACAGAGGTGAGATGGCAGTGATCTTATGGGTAATTCAGTTTGATAGGTGATATCTCAAAACAGGTCACTACATATTGCAATAAACTGATCCATGACAGATGGTCTCCCACATTATTCTCTATATAGACAGGTTTTACTATAAATGGATGTAGCAGAAACAATATTTAATCTGTTTACATGCATTCAATGTTTTAAAATTAGCAATAATATTGTTACCCCAGCAATATCAAAATATTCAAAAGTAGATAGAAAATTTTAGAATTAAAGTGAGCTTCCTGTTAGACTTTATTGTAGTTTGACCACTGGTTTGTGTGATAATGGACACATTATCTGAGGAAATATACAGACTGACCAAGCATTGCAGAGCAAATGGTCACTCGTCTTATCAGATATTAAAAAAACAAAATAAGTTATAAATTACTTGTTTTAGTGCTGCCATTTCTTTGGTCTAACTCTGATGATGGTAGAGATGGACATTTCTTCGCCTCTTCTTCTTCAATATCAAATACAATTTCCAATATCATTTCTCCAGTCATTTCTTCACTCACTTGAACATAAAAAGGAAGAAAAACTCTTGAATGTGTGTTAGGAATGAATGTAAACTATATAAGTAAAGATATCATTCACAAGTTATGATAATACACTACAGAATTCATCTATTTTAATATTTTGAGACTCTGTATATATCTCAAAAATGTCATACTAAGGAGAAAACAATTTTCTCGCCCATGTGACAGAGGGATCCACTTGTGTTGATAAGCTCACTTTTGCTATTTCAGTCTGGTTATCTCAGACCAGTCATCTGAGTCATGGTGTTCACATGCTAGGACTAGTTATTATCAAGGAATGCAATCATTGTTGTCTCCTGCCTGACCTGAAGGAGTTGTTTTCCGATCAAACAAACACGAACACTTTGGGAAATTGGGAAATTTACCAAAATAGTTTTTGGAGAAGAAAAACAAAATACTTTGCACTCTGGGGTACAGGGAGGGGGTGAAGAATACACAAACAAAATACCTTGCACTCTAGGGGTACAGGGAGGGAGTGAAGAACACACAAACATATCATTAAAGCAAGACTGCAAACGTTAAACTAGAATATTTAAAGTTTAACAAGCCACAGATGAAGACTTGGACAGAGATGAAGTATTTATGCTAACCCTATATTTTGAGACAGATGTTCGATAACTATTTACTAATGTTTTATGAACAAATGTCCAAGTGATTTTTGTGATCCCGACCATCCATTTTACCTTGCAGCTGTAACTCATGTGCATACACCTGGACCCAATGAGCAATGGATTTTATGGGCACCAGTTGGGGCCTGAAAGCTTAACTCACATATTCTAGCATGAGAAAATATCTGTCAGAAACAAAAGAAAACAATGTTCCAGACAAACAGGCTATACACATCGCTGGCTACAAACATCATAACTCTCTGAACAACTACAAAAAACTTAGTAACAGCCAGAAATATTTTATGTCAAACCTGTTTTTTTCTAATTTTGTTAAAAACATAGCAGTTGTGCCCAGTTGAATCAAACATGCCATCATTATTGACAAATAATGCACTTACCAGTCAGAAGGAATCATTTATCTGTACAAATTTTATTCAACAAGCAGATTTCCCTGTAGCACATCCTTCCACTACTAATAACACCACTTGTCATTATTTCCAAGATAGACAATATAAATTTTCCAAGAAACCATGAACTTGAAAGTTAGCATATGGTTATCAGTTAGAATCGGTATTTGGAGGGTCATTCATACACATGGAGCAATTTTACAATTAATACTAATTACAACAACACATGTCTTAGTTTCATCTCCTCCAAAGAAAAATGGTGTGTGTGTTGTGTGTGATTTGGATTTTTAATGTAGCTTTAACAATTTTTCAGTCATACCACTACGATATTTGCAGTGTGGCAGTTTATAGTGATGTCTACCACTGGGGCATTATGCCGCAGACATGTAACATGATGTTTCACCCAGTCACATTATCTTGATACCAGGCCGACCAGTCCTAACACTAACCTCTTAATGTTGAAGGCCAAGAGAGGCAGCTGTTAGTACCATTTTTATAAGTCTTGGTATGACTCAGCCAGAGATCAAACCCGTCACCTCCCACAAATGAGGCAGACACTCTAACCACTATGCCACTGGATCGGTCCACCAAAGAAAATGTAGAGTTATATACAATAGTTACACAGATGTCTAATTAACCATGAATAATCCAAGCATGGTCTATATTGAGCTGTGTACTCAGTATCGTTTCATTATTTATAATAAAACTCTTTTAAACTGAATCTGATGAAAATGAAAAATTTTCTTGTAATAAATAGTATTTATTGTTGATTTCATATAACATCCAAATATTAAACATGATAATACCTCAATATCATTGTCCATTTTATGTTGTTTTTTTTGGCTCACATGTAAAAATTGTTTACTTAGGATGGAACGGTCATGCAACAGCACTCATTAACATATTTGTATTAATGCGCCACATGTAAACATTTGCACTTGAACAACAATGCAAAAGTGAAGAGTTAATTTTACTTTAAAGGAAAATATTGGGTGAGAAAAATAATCTATATTGGGGTTTGCACTGAAACAAGAATATCCCAGTCATGGGGTTGCATTATGTCTTCCAACTTAGCAACCCTCTAGGGGAGATAAATAATGTAATCTTTTGACTGGGATTTCCTTGTCTCAGTGCAAACCACAGCACCAATTCTAGTATTATTCTATATCTTGACATTATTTACATTAGAATGGAGGGTAAGTCTTGTTGGAGAATTTGAGGATATTTACAAGGTAATTTTATCATCACAAATATTCAATTTAATAAATCCACTGATATGTTGCCAGTGTAATAGTAAAATTACTATCATTGTCCTCAAATATTAGACTATTATCTCCTAATTGTTTTATGTAAAGCCGTCACAGGATTTCAGACATTGTTCAAGTAAAACTCTACGCAGTATGGAGCTTATATTTACTGTACCAAAATTATGAAATATTAAGTATTATATGTATTAATATTACAATAATATTGCAACTATAAATTTGTTAATATAGTTTTACAAGTCTATGTTCTTAAAAAAAAGTAACAGAAAAGAGTGAAAGAGAACAAGTTTTGTAAAATTTAACAACTTATTTAACTAATACAAAGTGAAAATGAGAGAAAAGATCTTATGGTAATGAAAATGATTTTACAAAATAATCCAAGAATGACTGAGACACTAGTCCTCATTTTACACAAGTAATGGTATCATTGTATGATATTCCATATTACCGGCAATCGTGAAATTGCATTACTGATGCTAACATGCTTGTGATTTTACTTCTGAACAAATCACTGCTATATTTTGTTATCAACTGACACAGCTGAATAAACAGTCTATGTTTGTTTTATTATACTTGAAAGCACATCCATGTTGTAGTTCATTTTATTATTTGTAGTTATGAACGTAACTTATAAAAACTACATTGATGCAATTTCAATGACATCCATATACAAGTCAATACATAAGTCAATTTGGTGTATAAGATGAAGACCTGACTTTCAAGTAAAAAAGTATCGACTTATAGGTCGGAAAATAGGTAATGAAATCTATTTTGTTTACCAAACAAACAATTCAATTAAATATACATAACAATATAAGATTTATCAATTTAAACAAATTTATACTGCATCTTTCCTTTGGACAATTTATACATATCAACATAATTTGACAGTTTGATTTTTTTTTAAGTCTGTGGATTGTTTAATATTAATTTGAGACACTGTGTTTCCCCAAATTGTGCAGAGGTATTCAGAAATGAGATAGAATGAATGCACTGTAAAATAATTTCC
The DNA here is from genome assembly GCA_029339505.1 of Unio delphinus. Lineage (NCBI taxonomy): Eukaryota > Metazoa > Mollusca > Bivalvia > Unionida > Unionidae > Unio > Unio delphinus. Next base: position 1,018,853 of record JAQISU010000155.1, on the reverse strand, counting down.
AAAAGCTGAATGATAAATAACATTTTATCCTCTGTAAAAGGTATATTCTTGTGTTTACTATGGAACAAATAGGTTTCACTTGAATATACCAGGTAACCATGGAAATGTTTGGAAGCATGCCTTTCAAACAGTTTGGATAAGATCAGCAGAATCTTTATTGGACTATAATTATCAGGATTTGATTTTGAACCTTCTTTGTAAACCCCATCTGTTAGGGAACTCAACGCAGAGAAATAAAATCTTTATACCAAACACAACGAGACAGCGATCATACTTCACTTGCAGCAAGGCAAGATTCACTGTTTGGTGCTAGCAGATTTCCTACACTGGAAAGTGCCAAAGGTTCCCTTTCTCAGATAACTTCTAGTGGAAGCTGGTGACTTGTTAATTACACCTTCCTCATAGAAGCAGGCAACCTTCCTATAACAGTGAGTGTCATAGACCCCTCCTGCAATTTACAGAGGGGCTCCTCCAAAGATGAAAATGGAGGAGACAGATTCCTTTTTCCTGGCCCTTTATACCTTGTTATTTTAGCCAACCTCCAAACCTCATTGAGCCAAACACAACAAATTGGGCAACTGTCCATGTATATACAAACTGTGCATGCAGGACAGATGGTGTGAGTGTCCCACACTGAATATTTCTGCCCATGTTTGCTAACACTATGAGATATTATTGAAGGCTGAAAGGAATATATAAAAATACAAAAATGAACCAGAAGAAGAAAGTGGGTAGGAGTTATTTACCATGGCACTGGTGGATTGTTTGAGGGATGAAAGATCAGCAGTGCTGCTTCATCAGTGATGTACTCATAGCCCTCAAAATCAACAAAAACAGGTATAGATACATGAAAAAAAAAGCATGTACTGGGATGAAAATTTAAAAAAAACATTAAAAAGATGATGCAATTGACAATAGTCTCCAGAAGACAACTTAAATAATGAAGTGCTGAGCACACAGGAGTCGCGTATAATTGCTCAAATTCCAAAGAAAAGAAAGATGATGTTCCACTGTCGTAAGTGGAACAAGGTATCAAACAGGGATCATATTGTTTTAGTCTATACCTTCAATTACTCATTGGAGGGGAGAATAATGTCCATGGATTGGAGACTCAGTGCCAGGAAAAGATATAACAATGCATTACTAGCAGTTAAAATGTTGTACTCAGCAGCTGTTCAACTTAACAGCACTCATGCCCATGCATGAGTTGCAGCAGTATCCTGAGGGACCTTATAATGAATGCACACAGTAACAATATACTGTCATTTGCTCACTCACCTCTATTCCTCAGCAGTATCCTGAGGGACCTTATAATGAATGCACACAGTAACAATATACTGTCATTTGCTCACTCACCTCTATTCCTCAGCAGTATCCTGAGGGACCTTATAATGAATGCACACAGTAACAATATACTGTCATTTGCTCACTCACCTCTATTCCTCAGCAGTATCCTGAGGGACCTTATAATGAATGCACACAGTAACAATATACTGTCATTTGCTCACTCACCTCTATTCCTCAGCACTCTCCCAATTGCCAGTAGCACTACCCTGGGTTGGTAGCCCATATCTAGTACACTCTGAGCAGCAGCTGTCTGCAGATATTTCTGTATCTCCCCACTGACAGGAGTGGATGCTGGAATCAAAATTATAATGAAAAGATGCTATACATATTGTCTGCATGGTCCCATGCTGGGACAGATTCCAAGAGCAGCATTGGTACTGAGAGAAAGGAACTATATTATATATTATATTCCAAATATGGAGTGAATAAAGTGTTATTAAAAAATGTAATATGATTGATGACATTTTTTAAAATCACAATCTGTAACCAACATGGGTTACCATGGTAATTCTGGACCCTATTGCCCAACTATTAGGCATAACCACGAGACAGGAACATGTGATGATATTATTATACTACAAACATGAAGTGAATTGGTGAAGGGGATATGGAATTATAACTGATGGACCAATCAAAATGTGTCTCGATAGAAAATTGTGATCCCATGACACCACTCAGAGTAGAACATTGATAAGGGAGCAGAAAATAATGAAAAGTGTATTTATCATACATAAGCTGAATAAGGTTTAACTATAAATCAAAGAGAAAAATTGTAACCAATCTTATCCTCATGCAGACATGCAGACGCAGCTAGACTAAATAGAACCATTTTATGGAATAAAAAGCCAAGCAAAATTGTATAGGCAATGAGAAGAAATTGAACAGAGAGACTTTAAACTACTGTGTGTAACGAAGGCCTTTGAGCATGATGAGAAATGCAGCATGAACAACTTCATTGGTAACTACACTTCTGGCTGATAAAGGTCAAATCATCTATTAATGTCAACAACAATATTGTCAAAACCTGATGCATAGTGATGACAGTCAAACTTGGATTAGTTTTTCTCTTCAATACAAAGTTATATCCATTGTTTATATCTTGGCTGAAACAGCCACAGATAGCTCTTTATTTCTCTCAAGGATTTCGTAATGATTTTGAGGAGTAGTTTGTGTTATGGAAATTTAATGTTCACCTGATGATACTTTCTTAACTATATGTTTTATGTCATTTTATCCTCTGAATTTCAAATTTGTCATATTTATTTATTCATTACTTTAAGACAATAATAATGACAGCAATTATGAGTTTAAAAAGTGGCACATTTTATTCACTTGTGACAGTGTTGTTTTAAAAAATTCCAAGAGTTCTAGACAATAATAAAGAAGTTACTCAACAAATTCAAGAACTTTTCAAGGAAAAAACAGACTTTTATAAATTCAGGTTTTCAAGGCAACTCATATAAAAGAAGTTTTTAAGGTTGTATGCACAATGTAAATACAGTAAAACCTTTCTTGAAAATCAATACTCCCAACAATACAGATAATCACCAACAGGTGGTTACTCAAAACAGGTCATAACACAATGTAACATTAACCTGTGAAGTGAAACTCTGGTCTCCCAAGTCAGATGGTCTTTCTAGTCAGGTTTAACTTAAAGTAAATGTAGCAAAGAGTTTTAAATGGTGAATATGCATTTAATGATAACAAATTTAGCAGATCATAAGCTATACTTCAAATAAGACCATCTTGTGGCTTTGTTTTCCATCATAACATCAGAAATATTCAAATGGCACATCAAAGTAACTATCTTAATGTATGTACAAAATCATTTAATATTTTTCCTGTTAGGCTTGTAACAAATAACAAACACAAAAAATAGAAACCACTAATGTGTTGCTCTACCAGTAATTTGCCGGACGACACCTTGTGTAACAAATGTGTCCCATTTATTTCACAACATTTATTTGGAAGACTAATTATTGCCTTTTAGTATATGAAGGAACATAAGCCTTGATGATGAAGTGATCCATACAACCCATCAATTGCCATGGGAACAAAACTTTGTCTATTCTCTATATTTCATTTTTTATTTATAATTAATCATCCCTTGTACTTCATGAACACTATTGAGCAATTTACAGAGTTGTGCATCATTGGTTAAGTATCAACCAGTGATTGAGCAAGAACTGGGATTAATGACTTCTTCAAAATGTACATGACAATGGTTTTCACATTAATGATTAGATTATTATTTTATTCCATTAGTTCATACATTCGATTGATTCAGATCATGGATATCTTATGTAATTGTTAGGTTTCCACCATATTGTATCATGAACTAATTATGCTGCAATAATGCTAACAGATAACAAAAATCCCACAACTGGATAAACACTGGATCAATCCACTGCCCAGACATCCAGAAAAAGTTGAACAATTAACATGCAAGCATTCAGAATTATAAAGGCATCACTGTGTATCCCCTTAGGCAACCAGAATCTGATTTGCATGAGGGATATTACCGACATGATGGCTTCCAGATTTGCCACATCTCTGGTACAACAATGTAAAAAAGTCAACTGGTCAGTGATGAACATTTTATTTATTCCATATTCACTAGCCATCATGCAAATGATAGTACACCCTGCAATAGCATGCTTCATTTTCACATTTTTGCATTGCCAATGTTGATGACAAAAAACACTCTGGTTTTCTCAAATTGCTGTTCATAACAAAGAGTTAAAACACAGATGCCCATAGTAGAAATAGGGTGCAACATCATGGCATCTGGCATGGCAGAGAAATCATCAACAATTTTAAAGCAATGGAAGGATGTCGTCTAACTGGTGAAGAAAGTCCCTTGCAGACAAACTGCCAAATCAGAGATAATACAGAACAGTGCACCAGTCTACAAAAACCTATTTAGATACAGAGCTGTTGTTGCCATGGTTTGAAACTAGGGAAAATTTTGCCTACACTTTCTCATGATTGTTAAATCTTGAAATATGGTATGATGCAACCTGATGCAACTACACAGCTACTGTAATTCAATCTGAACTTAAATGGGATTGGACTCTCAGACCAATATTTCCGTTTAAAAACATACTGAAATCCAAACTTTCATGACTAAATAAGTTAGCATCTTGAACATTGAATTTATGACTTTTCACATGGAGTCATTATGCATGGATCTTTGCTGGAATAGTCTTTCATTGTTTTCCTAGATATTGCACCCAGGTTTCATACAACTTTCAAATGTCTTGTTGGCAGTTTGGCATCTTCTTGGGGTCTGTCATTGATGTATTTTAATATCAAATTTGTTTTGGCATTTTTGTTCCAAATATATTATCATTTTCTATACTTTATAAATGCAATGCCTGTTTAATATACATTATTCTAAATGTTTTTAGCTAGGGGATCATCTCCAGCCCTACTTATCTGGAGATGGCTGAAATCAGCTAAGTAATTAGTTTGGTCAGGAAATATGTACTTTAAAATTAGAATAAATTCTTCATGCAGACTCTTTTCAAGCTAGAATCAGACCTGAATATACTGGGAAACACACCCAAGTAGCAACAAAATTCCATGTGTTCAACAGTTTTTTTGTGTCTGCAATCTTTCTTGAGAAACAGTATATATACTGTAATTCTATTTCATGCCTGTTCTTAACTTTCAATATTGAGCCACACACTAGCTATTTATTTACATTTAGCTAGGCAAAGAATATTTCTATAAGAAACTTAATAAGCAAGAGAAATTATAAACTATCTAAATTTATTGTCACCCATTTTGGAACAAAAGACTTTAATCAATGGAATATTCCAGAAATTCAAAAGCTGAAAATTACATTTTCAAATCACTCTCACCTGTATATGTAGCTTTCTGCTGAGTGCTTCTCATGCATAAATGCAGAATTTCCAATATTTAGTATTGTTGGTCTTGTATACTAGCATAATGTTTAAAAGCTTGATAAGTCATAATTGAAGATGTCTGTCCTATTTGGTTAGCTTCTATCAAACACTTTTGAGGAAAATTGGAGGTTTTTCTATTTTGTTGAAGAAAGTTGGTCATATTTACTTGCAAATGGCATTATTGGCAAAAAAACAATAATCCTAGAATGTTCTCAATCAAATTTAGTTCAATCCTGAAGACATTTAAGGTGTGGGATGCAAATGTTTTATTTGTATTTATAGGAGGTCAACATATCTGTCAACAGACTGGCATAATTTTTACCAATCTTTAAGACCTTTATGCTTTCTTCAAATTTTGGTCATAATTGGTTGGAGAGTTTAAATTTAGATGAAGTTGATTCTAATTGATGGCTAATGAAAGATGAATGCAGGAACAAAAACTCATGGCCTTCAAGTCAGGTAAGATAACAATACAATATAGTCACAAGTGCAATGAAAGTAGGTCACTATAATATATTTTTAAGGCAATGAATAATTTCTAAAACGTGCAGCCTTACCATGATGTTTCATGTCGGTAAAAGCAGCATTTTACGATAATGGAGCACAACACAAACTAGGTCTGATTACTCTAGTGTGATAAAAGGGTTATTGTCATACACTTCTTCAAGTGGTGAGCCTGTAAGTATAACTATTTGATCCAGATCAATGCAATAGTCTATCAGTTTCAGTATTGTGTATGTAACCTTAATCAAACAAACTGCATCAGAAAACTGACACCTTTGTATCTTCTTGCAAAGATCTTGAACAGAAAAGCTAATTGAAATTACCAATGAAAATGGATCCTGCCTCTGCTATTGGCTGATATGGAGTATGTAGCTCTGCAGATTCCTCCACTGGATGGGAATGCACTCTAGGGATTCTCTCATCAGAACCTGAATTCTGCAGCAACAAGGCACAATGATCAATTATCAAATAAATACAGATCATTTTGTTAGAAATATTTCTTCCCACACGTAACCAACTTTAATCAACTGCCTATCTGATTCATGCTGTCTTATATAAAATAAATGTGCACCTTTCTTGCATTATAGCACATGCTAATAACTTTTATACTGCTGGAAATGAAGGCTAATGGATGTTAATTAGCAACTCGCACCATTAAAATTTGCACATTTTAATAATGGAGGAAATTTATTAGAAAATTATGTTTATACAAGACTACTTACCCAGTCATATGAACTTAATTAAAAATAAACTCTGGTACCTCTAAATCCAGCCTGCCTTGAAATACTAAAAATGTCTTGGCTAAAACTTTAAAGTTTGAATGAAAAAAACACAATTTTTATCTGTTTTTTCCAGGGTGTGATGGAGTAGAAGTTGTTTTAGATCTGTTTATTTAATGCTCCATTTTAGTCCTGGAATTATTTACAACACAGGGCTGAGTAGCTATGACAGCTGTCACATATCACTTGTGAAGAAACATCACCAGCATCACCTAGTGTTTTAAAAACAATTTTGAATATCTGCTTCAAATCTATTTATGATATGATTTTTTAATAAGCAGTTGGTGTTTAATTGTAGCATGCTACCTTGCCCTTAACTAATGAATCCTGAATTGAAAAGAACGAACTCTCCAATAACTCTAGGACCTGCATGGCAGATTACATGCACACAGACCACTCTTTCTGGCATGTACTGAATTGTTTTATATATCAAAATGATAACTATTATATTCAACATATTTGCTGTTATCATATCAAAATAAGAACAGCATCTCAAAGATGGAATGGAATGAACACAGTCCTATAACAGTAACTTGTTGTCTATAATACTTTCTCTATAAGGAACACTAGCACTTTTACTATTTCTTAGTAAACCATTGCCGGGATTAATATTTGTGGCCGTTCTAAGCATTGTTGAGCTTAACAACTTAAGAGATGATGAATTATTACTTGATCAGTGCTTCCTATGGAATCAGCCTGAACATTCCACTGAATAGAAATTATTCTTTCAGTGTCTGCATTGGTAACGGTTATAGGGATCACATACCTTCCCAGTTGTTTGTATACTATACCCTCTACCAAATTTAAAAACAAAAGCATCAAGGATATCAAAACTGCACAAAACTTAGATATTTTATTCATCAAATAATAATTTCTAATCTTATGGGCACTAGGGGTCTCCAACATTGTCATATTCAGCATACTTTAAACCAACTGAGAGTTTCACTATCAACACAGCATCATATTTGTGTGGGGAAATCTATTTTTTAGACAACAGATGTGACACAGTGCGCCATCTTCAATAAACTGAATAATTCCTTCAATTTCCTTAATTCTGAAAGTTATCTTCAAAACATTCAATATAAGCCAAGGCATTCTATTGCGCTCGAGACTTTTAGTAATGACAAATCCATGCATAAGCCATTAAAATCTGTAATCCTTTCTGAATCACACAATAAAACTTCAGACAGTGTTGCCAAACAGACAATATGCTGCTTGAGCTCTTTAGTAATTCAACCATAATCCCTTTTGTAAACATCTTTAATCCATTCTTAAAAACAACTTATCACACACAGTATAATCCAAGGGATACTTGTAGGTTACTGTCATGTTTGAATAAGCCAGTTCCCAGGAAGACTATACAGCAGCTATATGACACTAAAATCTAGATAATGGAAAAAGGTCTGTTTTGGATCTATCTAAATAATAATTTTGATTCCACAGGAGATTTCAATGAGTGGTGGAAAGGCAGGGGACACCCCTTTTCTAGTGAGGAAATTCCTCCTGGCAGGGAGGTTCACATGTATAATTCATTGGGGAGGGAGGGATAGGTAACATTAAAATCATATAAACTCACATTACATGACATATTAGGATCTTGTTCTGAACTAGCTGTGATATTGGCCCCTGCAGTCACGACCTCTGCTCTTGCTTCTGGAACACTGTTTGGCTCCTCCGGTAATGCAGGTGCATGTACTTGAATGTGTGGCCTTGGTGGTATTCCTACTGCATTAACAATTAAATTGGAGCATCTAAACAAAGGATGATTCGCTCTCCATTCCAGGTACCATTTTTTTGCATTCAAACTTTCATTTCTATAAGTGCTTTGCATGTATGTGCAAAGCTCTTTCTCTTGAAGGAACTTCAAAGCTGGGTAAAATGAAAATGCATTCATTTCTGGCCAGTGTCTTATGATGTTCCAGGGTCTGGAAAAAAGAAATGACATAAAAATGATATGGGATATGAAACCTGTTGCAAATAAAAATGCATCAGTCATAAGAATATTTTACCACCACCCCCTTGATTGTGAGTGGTAAAAAGATCAAGTAAAAACCCTAACTTGTGTTGTTGTTATTGTATGGTTTAATGCCATTTTTCAGCACAAGATAGGCTATACATGGTGGCCAGTATTAATGGTGGAGGAAGAATCTGGAAATCCTCGGAAAGAACCACCGATCCATTAGAAGCTATTGGCAAGCTTTCTCACATACCAACATTGGCCAAATCTGAGACTCGAACCAATGCAGAAAGAGGTGAGATGGCAGTGATCCATAACAGGACACACACACCCCCATCCCAGCTTGTTTTAGTGTACTTCTAGTTTATACAGATATAAATTTATGCACCAAATTTATAACACCCGAAGATGAACTCTTCCCTCTATATTTCCTTTGGACACAAATAGTTTCCTAACTGAAAATGCATGATATTGGGCAGTTCATCCATGCAGGATTATTTTTCATTAATAATTTATTTCATAAATTTACATTATCTTTCACATTGTGCTTGTGTTGTTCATTTAATCCACCATCCACTCGGTAACAATTCTGTTACAATGACAATGCATCAACATGATGACAGCAACCTTTTAACCATGTTTGATAAAAAGGGGCCAATCAGCACCCTTCATTTAATGTTTGCCAACAGTTTGATCATAATGGACGAACCTCATAATAAAATCAGCTATTATTCACACAGTCTATTTTACACGTTATTTCCATAAAAACAAAACATATAGCCACATTTACTGTAGTATTTTCCTCCTTGATGCATATGCAACAACACTCTTACATTGCTGGATAAGTCAAAGTTGACAGATTGCTAATCAATAGGGTTACTCCGAGGACGAAGCCAATTGCAATTTGGTGGTAAAACTTAGGAGATTCTAATGAAAGACAAAGCTTTGAAAGGGGCAGTAAGTCATTTGCTCGATTCTTGCAGAATATTACAGCATTGTAATTATGTGTAGGATTTATACTTAATTACTAGAGTTGTTTAGTATGAAGAATCACCTTTGCAATGTTTCATTTCATGCGTATTTGAGAAATGGGCTTGAGTATTTTGTAGAAAAATATGTAGATTGTTAGCTTGTGGTCAGAATTAATTTTGTAATTTTGCTATTAGGTTACTTTGTAGTAGACTAGTGCATTTATTAATGTGCTATGTTAAAATTTACACATGCTTGAATTGTGAATTAGGAAAATTGTTGAAGTGTGTAAAGTTACAATGGACGTATGCATATATCAGAGCATGGATATTTGAATATTTGTGTACTTTGTATGAATTGTAATGTAAATAAATGCATCTGATTGTTGTGACATTGTCATCACTACAGACCGGTTTTCCGGTCACGGGGAAGTAAGTCTGTAACCCTGCAGACCGCTTTACCGGTCTGGGGCAGTGTGCTTATTTAACGTCATAGTACCAGACTACATACGTTTTGGAATATCTCTAAAAAGTCCCTTATTGTAATGTAGATATTATACTTGGATTATCTTACGAATTAAGCTTGAATTCAACTAGAAATATTGAGGCAAGCCCGCACATTCTAAGCGTGTTTTCCGAATGGTGAATTTCTATTCAAAATGGCGAAGTTCGACGCAAGATGAGAATGAAGTATCAGATTATGAATTATCAAAATATTTAGCTGTTGTAACCTAACACAGTTGATTGAAAATGAGATAAAACATCTGGAGATGCATTTGAATGTGCTTTTGGGAGACAGTGATGACGATACAGAGAACTTTGAAGGTTTTGAACCAGACGAAGTGTGAACTCCACGTGTTTTTGTTCTCGACAAACCGAAGTGATTTATTTCAATTTTCTGAGAGAGTTGGACCCACCGAAGTGTTAGATGGCTCCAGAAAAGCTTTGGAATACTTAGAAATCGTTGATTTAGACAATATGTTTGAAATTATAATTCATGTAATGTGGTAAATAATTGCTTGTGCATTTTACCTGTTGTGTTACCTGTTTGCACCAGTACATTAAACGTTTTAATATATATATGCTCATTTTGTTGAATTATTCATACAAGTTGATTTTTAACCTTTATTTTGATACCAAATACAGCAAGATATCTTTAAAATTGGCAAAGTTATGTTCATTCAAAGTCCACATGTCATTCTGCTTTACAAGTCCAAAGTTACTTAGTGTTTGGGGCTCAAAGCCCGACAGTTACTTAGTGATGAAAGGGTTAATGGGATTAGGAATATGTACGGATGTGATGCATTTTGTTTATGTACGTATGAGAAGTAATTGATACTCTGCTTTTATTACGACGTTTTATCATACATGAACGTACAAGTATTTTGATGTGATTGGATGCATGACTAAAGATTTATAATAGCTGTTATCTGATGACAGGCTGGGTGTAGTGTGTGCTGAGAGTGCTAAGGAAAAATATTGTACTGTTTTCACAGGCAGTTTTTTAGGGGACAGCACTTATGGTTCAGTTGAGTCCCGAGTCTCCTAGAGATGGGGACAGAAGTGAGACTAGCAAAGATGTCAGAGTCAACCAAAGTCTAGTTGGAGGAGAAGGTGTATAGAATGTGGGTGAGAAGGAAAAGGAGTCGAGGAGGTGAAAGTGGAGAAGAAGGTTTGTAGAGAAGTTGAGAAAGAGCAGGAATAGGAGAGAAGAATACACAGATGCATAGAATACAAAGACAGGTGAAAAAATCTCACACTACTAATCAAGTGATGCAATAGGGTAGAGTGTAAGGAGAGTACTTGGGAAATTTGAATCATTTCATTATTGAAATATTATTAAATTATTAGTTGAATTTCACTTTTTTTTTGCATATTCAATAATTTAACCATTGTAATTGCTGACTGGGAGCTCGGAGCTTTACATCTATCTTTCACTAATTTAACTTCCAACCAAAATTGAGATCATGAGTGGGACTTCAATATAAATAAAATATTGGGAGCACCCTAACCCAACCAAAACAACCCTCACAATGGACGACCCTGAGTTTGGCCTTGTACAGGATCAGGAGATTGGGTGAAAATAGATGGTATCAACATAGTGACCAATACATACAAAAGAGATTGCTTCATGTTTTTCATTATTTTTCATTAAAGCAGCTAAATAATTTAGAGACATATTAACTGAGCTATCTGTATCAGTAGGTAAACATTTGTTCATTATGGTGGTGATGGAGCTGTTATTTAACTTTTTGAGAAAAACAACACAACATTCTAAAGGACTATTCTTGGGACCGAAACTAATTCTTGACAATATTAATGTTTCGTAAGTTTTACTTGCTTTTAGTTCCATTGTACGGATAAGACTATTTTAAAAAAATTACATTTATAATGTTTAAAGTTGACATTTACTGAAAAATAATTTCTTTGCAGTGCAATTTTACAAACAGCTAAGACATCAGTCATGATATTATTAAAATAATGAACATATGCTTTTCATTTCTTTTCTATCCTTTTGAAAGTGAGGGACTCCTGAGCTTATGCTGGAATCTCACAGATACAGGCTGGGGCCTCTAAATGTTTGAGTGAATATTCCAACTAACTGCTCATCCTGAAATTCTGTTGAGAGCCCTGCATGTACAAGCTAAATGGATTTTACAAAACTCCACCAAACAGTTAATCAAATAATGTGCTTTGAAAGTAATTTGAGCCTGATATGAAAAAGCAATTTCTACTGTTTCATTCTTGTTTTAAAGATACAACGGTTGTGGTGATGTCGGTGGGGGTAATAACAGTCTAACTAATTACGAGATTCAAGTTTAATCAATGAATGTTTCAACATCTTTATACTACAGTGTGGGATCCTACTAAGCTTATGCAGTTGATACATCAAATTGTTTCTGTGGGTTTAATACCATTTTTCATCACATGATAGGCTATACATGACAGCCATTGTATTTGGTGTAGGAAGAGCCTGAGAAATCCCAGTAGAAAACCCACAAGAAATTACTGGAAAGATTTCTCATATACCCAGTGGCCAAGCCAAGACTTGAACCTATGTGGACAGAGATGTGTTTGAGTGATATGTAAAGGTGAGCACCATAGACCACTCAACCACCCTGGGGCCTTGGCACATCAAATAAAATTTTAAACTAAAACTGAAATCGATCACTGTGACATGCACACATCCAGACACTGACATTTCGTATCAGACTCCAATTCACTAACAACTGACCTCACTGAACTTTACGGTTGGGGTTTACAAAATGAAAGTAAATAGTAAAATAAGCTACAGGACAAATACTAACAGTGGAAATTTCAGTTCAAGATAGAAAGTATTTCAACTACTTGACTGCTTGAAAGTACATACCACAAAACAAAATCTTGTGAAAGCAGAGTCTGTCTGTCAATCTCTTGTTCACCTAATATTTTACCATGCAGATTGAGACCTGCAAAAGAAAACAAGGCACTTATAATACCCTTTTTAAATGAGAATGTCAGAGGGAAATGGCTTTCAATGCCATTAATGTGAAAATGTTTATCCTAATGTTAAAATCCATAAAGGACAAGTCAAGTGTCTTTACCATCAGTTGCTGATGGCAGAGTAACTCAGACTTTGGTAAAGGCAATTGGTATAACTAAAGTAAAGAATAATCTGCTCTTCTGAAAAGTTAACTAAGTCTTCCATCAAAGAAATGTTGATATACTGTCTCGCGGAAATCCATTTTTGGATACAAAGAAACGCTGGTATACTCCTGAGTCCTGTCCATTCAAAAGAAACAAAGCATTAGGAAATTGTATGTATGGACTGTTGGACCATGAACAAGCACTGCACATGTGTGTTGCATAAACCCAACAGTCTTGTCAACCCCATAGGATACATATGGCTCAACCAATCTGTCCAATACTTTCTCAATTTATTTTGCAGCTATTCCTCCTTTGATAACTGACTTTAGAATTTAAGATAGATGCCAAACACTGATATATTTCTTTAAATGGCTAAGGTGGGATATATAAATCTATGATGTCAAGTTTACCCTGGGGTCATGAAGGTAGAAAGAAATGTGCTAAAATCTGTTATTCTTCTGCCCTGAAATATGGCAAAAAATGTCATGAATCCCTATTTGCATTTATATATATTTTCTATGTCTGAAGGTCAATCACTCCGATGACCTATTGTCTAGAGCATCCGCCTCGGATGCAGGAGGTCATGGGTTTGAACCCAAGCCAAATCATACCAAAGACTTATAAAAATGTTACCAGCAGCTGCCTCACTTGGCATTCAACATTAATCGGTTCATGTTGGGACTGATCAGCCTGGTGTCAGGATGTGATTAGGCGAGACATGATGCTACATGCATGTGGCATGATGCCCCAGTGTTACACATCACTATAAACTGCCAAACCTCAGACTTCGTAGCAATATAACTGATTTTTTTTTTTTAAAAATACGTTAAAAATCCAAAGTACACATCCAAAAGTCATTTTTGGCACAAAGTGATGTACATCATGCAAATGAAAGCCATTTCCATCTGTGCTAATTTTGTGTTTTGAACAGCTTAATACTATTCAAAATTGTTGCTATCCAAGCCGTATTTGAAAAATTCTAATTGCCTTGAAACCTTGTGTCTACTACTAAGGGTGGCAAGCTGCAATTCCTAGCTGACTACTGGCATTTCACTGGCTCCATATCGTGAAGCAACTTTGTGAGGCGTATATGCCACACATAATTTTCAGGAACATCAGAAGGCCAATATATGCATATCTTTATATATTAAACACGATCTGAGTTAAAGCTGAAAAGTAATATCATAACCGTAAGTTAAGAAAACAGAAATGGCTGATTTATGAAGCTATCCCCTGCCACTAAGTGTTCCATTTGATGGACTAGAGTTGTACTAAATAATGTTTATCAAAGAGAGGTGTCAACTTGTTTGTGCATCTAATTATTCTTTTAATAAAACTTATCATTAGGAACCAACAACTGATTAACAGGTGTTTTAATCACCTAATCTGCAAAGAACTAGTCTACGAGTCTTCACCCACTCCCATTACAATCATATGAACTTTGCATGATATGCTGCACTCTACATGATTGACAATCGCTTTATTGAAATGGATTTTAAAAAAGAGAATTTTGCAGACAAAATATTGCAATGCAAACAAAATTTAAAAGTATGCTTATTTTTACGTGGATTTTGGTGTCTGTGAGAACCATGTAAATGAAGACACAGCCTACATTTACTATAGCAAGTGGCCTCAATAATGGCAACTTCTGAACTACTTGAAGCCTGTAAAGCAGAAAATGTCATGTCTGAAGAACAAAGAGCTGGAAAGCACAGTTCTTAGCCTCAAGCTTCAGATGAGTGCAATTGTTCCACCATTAGCTAACACGATTTCAATATTGCATCATAGTTACACAGCATACACAAAGAACCACTCCAAACCAAACACAGCACAAAAAACTCACACAACTCTAGGTAACAAGCCCTAAAGTTGATTCAAGCTGTGAACAGAGCTTCTGGGAATTAAATTGTCAATTCTGGCTAATAATGTGGACATTCACTCATAACTCTGGAGACAGTCATTCACAAATCTGCTACCCAAACAACCATCCTGTTGGTTATTTTTCTATGACAAGAGAAACACAAACTACCACCTAACCAATAACAACCAACACTTAAATGTACCAGATCACACCTACAGTTATCAGCCAGAAAGAAAACAAAATTTAATTCAATCCCATGCTGGCTTACAACACAAAAATGGATGCCCTAGAAATGATACCCATTAAACTGCCAAATGCACAAACACAGCACACCAGGCATAGAACACAATAATGAAGATCATGCACCTGGAAAAGAATCTAACTATATAACCACAATGCATAACAATCACATCACAATACAATACCTGTCATGTACTCACCACAAACAATGGTTCATGTATGTTGCATGTATGTATGATCCTAATAACAACAGCTTAGCAGATCCATATTTGCCTTGGCAGAGAGGAGAGAGTTTCACATACACCTTTTGACACTGCCACCAACATAAATCCAAGAAAATCACCCCTCAGCAAACCATACTCCTACCCTCATACCCAAACAGCACCTATATGTGTGTCCAGTGGAAAGCTCACAGAAAAGTGGCATCACACAACTGTTTTAACTTACAAGAAAAACACTTCACCAGCAAAAATGAAGCTTGATTCCTAAAGTGCATAAATCTTTAAACCACACAAAATTCTGGCCCAAGACAAGACACACCTACTACAACAAACCACTTACACAAAGATTATTTGTTAATGCCAGGATGTGAGAAGCAACAGCATATATTTAGAAAAAAACATGACACACTGTTTATTTATTAATGATAGTTCTAGACTGAAACAACATCCTTGAAGAACTCATCTTTTTTTTTTCTTTCTTCAAATATAACAATTTCACCAAAAAGTGCTGGCAATGAAGACACACTTACTCTAAGGGAAAAATATATCAATTAATCAAGCTATCATGCATCTCCCAGAAGTGAAAAGAATAGATGCACCAGAACAGAAATAATAATAGAAATCAGCACTGAGTTTGTTCTACCTCATCTTAGTGCACATACATTGCAATCTAAGGCAAAAATATTTTATATATCAGACTTTCTGGACCCCCTAGTTGAATCACAAGAAATCTTTGACAAGCACAGCAGAACTCACACAATCATCCTTGCAGATTATCAAATACAAAGAAGTCATCAAGTGAGGATGACAAGCTATTCCAACAGTTCAAGGAAGTCAATAACCACAACCAGCTATCCGGCCAAATCTATCTTGCATATGTACCTCATTACAGAATATCCTTGTCTCAAACTGACTACACCTTAACTGCATTGTGGACACTTTGCACTGTAAACAGAGCAACACATTACCCAATCAACACATTTGGTCATAAAAGGGTAACACAATCAACTGGAGTAACCTCAGATGCCACCAAGAAACATGCAAAAGACAAATGTCAAACAAGCCCAGATGTAATAAGCATTACCTGGAAACAGGCGAAATTGCTAAACATCTAGACCTAAAACAACACCAAAATGGCAACAACAGCCTATTCCAAGTAATACTAAATGTATAGAACCTGGAATGCAGTCTTGTAGCCAGCATCAGCTGTCATCCCATGCCATGGACACTATAAGAAACGAAATGGCAGAATTATTGGTTAATGAAACCACACCTCTGAACAGAGATGACCCTCTAAATATCTGACACAGAATAATAAAGTCTGAAATAAAACAGGAGTTCCACCTATGCTGTCAGTATTGGACCAGACTATTCGCCAAAATTATGGTTACATCTTAATTCAATCAAAATCTCTTCTACAGATTAGTCAACAGAGGAAGTTTTTCTGCAAGGATAATGAAACCTTAGTACGCCCTAAAGAAATATTACAACGATGGAGATGCTATATTAAGCACCTAGAAACTGTGCATAGTAATGAGCTATACAAGTCCAACCTCGAATTAGGAAATTAATCAATCTTGCTTAAAAATGCAAGTTGTACTTAATATTCAGAACCATTCCTTCAAATGGAAAAACTGTCAAAATAAAGTATGTTATCAAGAAGCTGTCAAACAACTATGCTACAAACAGAGAAAACCTTAAGTATGGTGGCCAGTTCATGTACTTCACCAGACTTTGATCACAATTCAAAGTAGAAGTATACCCAGAGTGTTAAAAGTAGGGATCATTATGTAAGTGTCAACAAATGGGAAAGACCTAATAACTACAAGGGCATTATGACAAAAGAGTGCTTCAATCCTATAACAAAAGTAAGCAGGTTTCTTCCCAATATAAAGTCCAAAAGGGTTTCACACAAAACATCTCACCTAACCATGCTGTACTATCATTCACACAAAACACTTCACCTAACCATGATGTACTATCATTCACACAAAACACCTCACCTAACCATGCTGTACTATCATTCAAACAAAACACCTCACCTAACCATGATGTACTATCATTCACACAAAACACCTCACCTAACCATGCTGTACTATCATTCACACAAAACACCTCACCTAACCATGCTGTACTATCATTCACACAAAACACCTCACCTAACCATGCTGTACTTCCATTATCTTAAGCTATTAGTGAGGCAATAGATACAAATCAAATAAACACCCTAATCACCCTTAATGCTGTCTAACATAAGTGATGATTCCATTACACATTTTTGAGGCTATGATCTTCGGGAATTTATTTTTCTTGCCTAATCTGAAACAAGTTACCGGTACTGGGGGTTACTCCAGGTCAATTTTTCATTTTATCCAAGAATTCATCATACATGTATTAACATATAAATATGTTCTTCTTATAAGGAAAATGTTACCAGTTTTCCAATGTAACTTATTTTTGAACATGTCTTTTTATGCAAAAAAAACTTTTTTTTAGAAATGACATAACAATGATAACAATACATTTTATTAATATTTTATCATTATCTTAATAATCTGACATGAAAATATGCAAAATCATTAAAGTGACTTATCTGAACTTCCTAACTGCCTCTTCGACCTATTTTTTCAACTCTGGTAACCCTTATTAACATAGCAAAATCATCCCAGTGTAGTAACAACTTTTACAAATGGACAGGTGGATGTACAGGATGAGATAATCATATGATCTATAGATGAACAATGTACATATTCCCACAGAAGCCTTTCACAAATGAAATTGGTCCCCTTGGTGGCCGAGTGGCCTAAGGCGCTAATTGTTACAGATCACTGCCATCTTATCAATGTCTGGGTGGGTTCAGGATGTGCAACAAGTTATAAGTCATGTAAAGTTTTGCAAACAAAATGGTGTTTGCATTTTATTTGTTTGACTTGTCTATTTTTTTGTATTTGCCTTTGAAAAAGACTCATTAAGTTTCAAAAGTGTTCAGGTTAGTTAGATACTAGTTTTGCACTGTTCAGTCAGTTTATTACATTTATCTTAATCAATCCCTGACATGATCCTTTGCTAAATCAAGTGCACTTGAAACTTAAAAGGTCTGTTATTCGCCATATGATTTGTATTCTTTATATATATATATATATATATATATATATATATATATATATATATATATATATATATATATATACATACATACATACATACATACATACTGTATATTAATTAACCACATTAAACTTAATCTTGAATGCTCTAATAATTTATCAGAGGAACTACCGATCAGAAACAAATTAGCAACAACAATGCCAACATGGCGCTTGATTGCGTACTTTCTAATTGATAAAAATGACAATTCTTCTTTACCATACGTCTTAACGGGAACAAGTCACACCAGGCTAGCAGAGCTTCTTCTACTGTATATATCTGCTAATAAAT